>VZTI01000693.1:56035-106407 GCA_013397865.1 Struthidea cinerea | reverse complement strand
TTTTTTTTTTTTAAGGGGAGAGAAATTTTGAGCTAGAGAAAAAAACTCCCCTGTTGGAGACACTTAGAAGGAGACAGCTTAGGTAAACAAAGTATATTTTTTCCTTCCAAATGAAAACTCTTTGTGAATTTCTTTTCCCCAAGATGAAATGTGAATTTCTTCCTTGAGCATCTTGGTTTTATGAACTAGGGTTTAATATTTTGGATTTCTTCCTACACTTTTAGCATCAACTGATTATTTTTTAGCAAACATGCTGATAATTTTTTTAGATATTTTCTTCTGACAAGTGAAGCTTTAATAAACTGCTGTTTTTCAAAATATTCTAAGTCCCATTTATCATAAAATGATCTAATAAAGACAAATATTCAACCAATAATGAAAAGCTAAGTAATGTTTAAAGTCTATTGTATGCAGGGAAGTGCATTAAGGCAGATCTAAGAGACAGTTTAATGGATTTAGCTTTAACAATCAGACCTGGACTTATTATAAATCAAATACCACTGCATTTCAGCAGAATGTACGCCCACTCATTCATTAACACTGTACAGTGCAGATTATAAATATTAGTGAAGACACCTCCAGCACTTGAAGAATCTTTCCTCAGACACAGCAATAATTGAACAATAATGATGACAGTCTTATTTTTATGAATCACTATAACTTATTGATTTGCACCAGGGACTTGAAAGAGCTTTCTCAGCTGGTATGCAACAGGGAATGGTTATAAGCTCTTAAAAAGCTAAGGAAAGAAGGAGAGCAGACAGGAAGAGAACAAAAAGAGAAGAAAAGTAGTGGAAAGATGGTGGAAGCAACATTTGGTATCAGATAATTTCAGACATAATCAAGATGTAATGAGAGGGCCCCTAATTTACCAACAAGGTGATAAAAGATAAACTAATTACCCTACCTCACATATGTGTTTCTGCATACACATACTGTTGAGGAAATTTATGGTTTATCTTTATTTTGCTTTACAAAACAAAAAAAGAGGCAACACATGTAAATATTTTATGAATTGCACATGCATAATAGTGTAAGCACAGGAGGAAGGGGGACTTTGCTGCTGACTGTGATATACAGCTTCAAAACAACTTAAGCAGTGTAAGGTTCTGGAAATATGATTACTATGAAAAAGAGCAGAACTCTCCTGTCTTACTTTTGTAAAAGGTATTTGTTAGAGAGCTTTTTCCTATCTTCTATCTCGAAATTGGTAGAAAATTGAATACTCTGTACAGATATGAATGTAATACTGGCATATATCTCTGTTTTGAAGTAGGAGGTGTTTGTGTATGTGCACGCATTATCGTTAGCTTTTCTTCTCTCTTCTTTTTGGAAGACAGGAAAGGTCTCATTTCACAAACATAAAAGACAACTGGAATTGTTTAACTGTTGTTCTGGTCTCAGCCAGGGTGGAGCTAATTTCTTCTCAGCAGCTGCTACAGTGCTGTGTTTTGGGTTCAGAATGAGAATGGTGTTGATAACACACTGATGTTTTGGGTTTCGCTCAGTTGTGTTTATCCTGAGCCAAGGACCCTTTTCCCCTTGTCTCGTGCTCTGCCAGTGAGGACATACACAAAGAAACTGGGAGGGAGCACAGCTGGGACAGGTGGCCCGACCTCCCCAAAGGGATATTCCACACCATAGAATGTCAGGCCCAGAATGTAAACTGGGGGAGTTACCTGGACAGGAGGGCTGATCTGAGTTTGGGAAGTCGGGTCTGGCATTAGTCAGTGGATGGTGAGCAATTGCATTGTGTGTCACTTTTTTGTTTCTTTTTTATTATAATCATTATTATAATTTACTGTCATTATTCTATTTTACTTTCTTTTCAATTATTAAACTGTCCTTATCTCAACATGCAAGTTTTACTTCAATTCTTCTTCCCATTCCACTGGGGTGTGTGGTGAGACGGGAGCGGGGTCTGAGCAAGTGGCTGCATGGTGCTTAATCTCCAGCTGGGCTTAAACCATGATGACCATTTATTTCATTATACTATGTTTGCACTCGTACTTACTGAGCCTGAAATAGCTTGGATGTCACCAAATATTATGTTCACTTGGACATCGTGGTATTTTTCTATAGCTGTTTATAACAAGAGCAAACTTACATATTTCATGCTAGGAATTCTTTCTACCAGCATTCAATGGTGTAACAATTGCTTTCTTTTTCAATACACTTCCTGTTTTAATGATCTAAAATTCTCATACCTTATCTCAGCATAATATACTGAAATGAGTCTCATCAAGGCCAGATTCTGAATAAAACTCAGCTGTGCAAAAGAAATTTTGATGTTCAGAAATTCACCATAAAGCTCCATGGTGATTGAAGTCTAGAGAATTTCATTAATAGGGATAATTAAATTATGGCATTTTTTTAGATTCATGTATCCTTCTGGGAACCCTGAAATATGCAAGCTTGTAACATAATCCAGTGAAACATAGATGTTTAGGAGTCTTTAGTATGAGTAAAAATGTCAGAAGTATTATTTTAATATGTTTCTTAATTGCCTTATAGACTATGTTCATAAAACCATGTGTTGGCAATTACAATTACAAAATGAACTTGAATATGAAGTCCATCCATATTAATTAGGTTAGTGCAGATTACAACACAGTGGTCATATATTGCCACACAAAGTGTTTATACTGTAAATAGGCTGAAAAAGAATTCTTGCCAAGATACTGCAGCTGTGGACACCCTGGCAGTGGTTTTCAGGTTACGGCTCACTGAGATAACAAAGAGAATTAACCCTTGGTGATATTGCCCTTCCCCAAATGAAACAAAACACACAGTGGAACCAGAGCAGCAAGAATCTTGCTAAGTTCTTTTAATAGGGCACCTGGGAAACACTTTTTTGGGTCAGAAGATTTGAAACAAGTTAACAGTGTAACATGACCCAGAGGTTTGATACAGGGGAAGATGCAAACAACCAAGTAGGTACACCAACTATTAATCTTATTTGCCCGCTTTTAGCAGCTCTAGGATGTTTTCTGGCTAAGTCATGATGCAACTGTCCAGTACTATTCTATCCTCTCTGAAGCTGTCACAGCGGGTTCTCCATGGTGAACAGCTGAGGCACAGCAGCCCACTCGTGCTCTGCAGTAACGGCTCATGTAGAGATGCCCCCACTTGCACAGGTTCGAAGTAATATCTCAAATCCCAATTGAATCATTGACATTCTGCATTGCTTACAGTCCTAACAGTGCAATTGTGGTTGTGTAATTGTGTACCATTACCTGGATGAGGTGAATATCACAGTATAAAAAAAGCAATTTTATACGAAATTTATTTGCAAAATGAACATGGTTGGATGTGGAAGCCATGTTACAAAATATGTTCACAGAATCAAAGCAAAGGCTGAGGGTTATGTGGACATAGAAGCAGAACAGCAGCATTTGGGGTAGGTTCCATGTCTGGGATGCCTTCCCTCATGCTAGAAACTGGGATAAACATAATAATTAACTATGGTGCCTTCTCCACATTTCCTATGAACTCTTCCAGGACACAGATAGAAAGATACAATGCACTAAACTTCCCATTTTCTGTGTCCAGCGCCAAGAACATAATTTGCCTTATTGATGACATTTCTGGATGATAATTCATACCACAATATTTGAATTTAAAAAAAAAAGTATCAAGAAAAAGGTGTCCACTTAAGCAGTCTGTGAGAAATATTTCTGACTGTGAGCAACAGCTATGTGTTCAGAGTTCTACTACATATATATATAGGCTTTAAAAGAGATGCAAAATAATATATTGGAACCATAATGATTATCTTTGATTTGTTCTAAGTGATATCTACCATTATTAGGAATTTCTGCTGAAAAGAAAGAGGACATATGTACATATGTGGTGGTTTGGCTCCAGCCATCAGCCAAACCGCACTCCAGCCACTCCTTCATTCCCCTCTTCTGCCAGGTAGGAATGAAATACAAGGAAAGGGAGAAGACTCATGAATGAAGGCACAGACAGTTTAACCAGTGAAGCAAAAGCTGTGCGTGCAGGCAAAGCAGGACAAGGGATTCCCCTGGGCAAGCAGGTGCCCGGCCACTCCCCAGGAAGCAGGGCCGCAGCACACCTTGCCTTGGGAACACAGATGCCATAAGGGCAACTGTTCCTTCTGCCTCCCTCCTGGAACTGTTCTTGCTGAGCACCGTGGGGCATCTCCTTGTCCAGCTGGGGTCAACGGGGCCGGCTGTGTCCCCTCCCAGCCACTCGCCCATCCCGATCCTGCTCACTTGGAAGGCACAGGGCGGATGAGAAGCAGAGAAAGCCTCGGCACTGCGCAAGCACCGTTCACCAGTAGCTGAAGCACTGGTGTGCTATCAGGACTGTTTTCAGCACAAATCAGAAACGCAGCACTTTCTGGGCTGCTCTGAAGAAAATGAACTCCATCTCAGCCAGAAGCGGTGCAATGAGAAATGGAAACGAAAATGGAATTGGGATTTTTCATTCCTCGAGCTGCAAGGAGCAGTCATATTCTAGGAGAGCTGCACTAGCCCCCAGTTAAAAGTGGAGAATCTGGATAGTATTACTCCTGTCACTGGCATCCAGAAGTGGCATATCCTTTCAGAATTTTTGTCTTTTGAGTGATTGACTTCTTTTACAATGTATTTGTGTACCAGCTTCTTCGGAGTTAGGAATAAGAAGCTGATGTTTACAATGCACTGAACTGTCATTATCATGTGCTAACAATGTCCTGTTAGGAGGCTAACATACAATGCTTCCGTTCACAGACAGCATGTTGCATGGTACAATTGCTACAGCAGTTCTCAATTGCTTCAGTCAGCAGCCTCTAAAGCTGAAAACACTAAAAAGCAAGAGGTATATTCTATCTGCAAACCTTGGTAGGTGGGAGAAAGTGTCTGATCAGAGTTTTGTCATAGTTTCAGCGTTAGACATTAAGGCCGTACAATATTTTATTATGCATATTTTTTATTATTATTTATTATACTTACTTTATTGATAGTTGGCAATTAAAGATAATGATAACCTAATAATTAGTCACCGTTTGGCAGCAGGGAGACTGTTCCCTTGGTGGGTAAAATCTCAAGTTATTTTTGAACCTGAAGTGTAGGAGAGAGCAATCCCCAGCTAATGACTAGGAGAGATGAAAAAGATATATATCTCTGAGAACAAGTCTCCCTGTATGAAACATGATGTGCTAAACCTCTCCTATCTGTATGATACATGATGTGCTAAACCTCTCCTACAGACCAGAAACTCTGTACCGCTTCAGTACTAAGTAAAGATCAGGAGTATCATGATTATTTCAAATTGATAAACTGACAGAAAAAGTTAGTGAGTTGGTTTGGTTACACTTTTCTCAGCCAGATATGCTTGTGTTCCCATGCTTTAAAGGATTTTCTTTACATGATCCTAAGGAACATAACATTGATTATTTTTTTCTCTCAAAATAAAAAGGAATATTATACTCTAGAAGAAGTCTGAAGATTGTCAAAATCGAAGAGGTCAATGGAAAATTATGCTTTTTCTGTTGGATAGGCGTGATGAATGAGAGGTGACTCAAAAATATGAAAGACAATTCATTAAGCCTATGGAACAAAACATCTAGAAAAAGAAGTGAGAAAAATTATGCTAACAGAATCCTCCACTTCTGGAACTCTTGACTCACCGCTCATCAGTCTTTCCTCTGAAAATCACAGGCTTCCTGTGAATGAATAGAATGAATAGACATAAAAAAGTAGTTTAATTCTCATTTTCTTTTCTTTCATTCTAAGTTATGGCTAGCCATTAGCCTGAGGTTGCCTCTTGCTAAGGAACAGGAGATTGTTCCCTTTAGATCCTTCTGTATGAACACACATAGAGATCTCCAACAGAAAAAAAACCCTTCAGGTCTTTGGGATCTTTGTGTCTGGATTTTGGTTCATACTTGCTGCCGTTAGAAGTGCCTGTACTATACTATCTTCAGTATTACCCTGAAAATATTTTACTCCAGGTGGTTCTGTGCAAATGGACACAGATGTTAGTTTGCTTCCTTACATGCCAAGCTTTTAAAAAACCACCAATTGGCAAAGAAACATTCCACTAGTTTCAAAAAAGTACAAGGTTTCTGTTGCCAAATATGGTTTTAAAAATAAGCAGGAAGTAGCTTATTACTTGCTCAATGACATTTTGATATTTTGTGGAAGATAAAGCTTTGAAAGTTTTCTTATTTTGCAGGTTTGCAGAAAAGACTATGGCACAGAAAAAAGCAAAGTAAACCTGTGCCATCCCACTGGCATGGCTTCAAGGTGGGAGTTGTAGTCAGGAGCCTGTTAATGCTAGAATGTGTCCCAACTGAGTTGATTTTCCTATGGTTTTTTGGGAATAAGACCAGCAACACTTTTCATACAGGAGCAAAAAAATAAAAGGATAACATTTGATCACTGCTGGCCTGGGACTAAAGATGTAGAAATCCTCTCTTACAACCTAAGTCTCTAAGTGACACACTTTCCTGATACTTACAGATTAATTGCATCAAAGGTTGCTTTTTTAACATGTTAGTTAGTGTCCATTTAAACTTATTTTTTTGTTACTGATGGGATGAAGATGTAAAGTAATGCTTCATTTACTCTGGATGATGCTAACACCCTTCCCATGAATAAGTGCTGATTGCAGAGCTCATAAAAAGAAAAAAATTTTTGCAAAATAACATGCTACCCATTGTAAGCCTCCATTTTCCCTTTGCTAGCAAAGTCAGTGGGCCAAAGCAGCATATTCCAGTTGTTTTGTGCTTTGCTGGTAATGTACAGCAGTGGAAGCTTCTGTTTACTTAGGTATTTAGACTGTAGGGAGGCTTCTTTGTGTGATGGCAGAAATATGAAGCAGAGAGACCATATCTGGACTAAATATGACTTCCAAAGTGTACATTATTTCCCGTAACTGCTTTCCATATATACTGATCAAACATGCTTGTTTAAGCTGGGTGTTTTCATTTGAATAGTAAAAAACCTTGTGTCTCTCAGACAACTAGTGTTTTTGTGGCAAATAATACAGGGAGTGAACACATTTCCTTGGTATATTTAGGGTGAAGAGTGAGTAGAATGGAAATTTTCTGTAGTTCAAATCAAAAGAAGATAACAAATGGTGGGGTTTTTAGCCCTACCACTCTTTCCTTATCTGGGAGGAGAGCTCACTGAGATGCAGAGCATGGAGTACTCTGTAGGAGCTCTTTGAAAGTACTGTCAGTGCAATTGCCCGTGGGTTTCATGTTTAGGATAAAGGCTCATGAAGAAAGGTGAAGAGAAAAGTTTAATATTAAGCAATTTTTCAGCTAGGTTTACCGGGCTGTGCCAGGTGTGCCATAAGCAGAGGTATCTTCTGCAGCAGAAGCTAACTGCTAAATTTAACAGGGCATTTTTCTTTGCAAACTCACTTTCTCTGCTCCCTAGCTTAATTTTTGGGCACATCCAGAACCCCAGAATCTCTAAGGGGGAGGACACGCTTTTTTTTCTTTCTTTCTTCCCTTTTGAAGTCATTTTGCAGGGAGAATTGGCAATTTTTTCATTTGTCCCTTTTATCATGAGACTGCTGACAGCAAGCTGTGCCCCCACCAGCATTCCTGCCTGTGCTCCATCAGCTGAACCTGTCTGCCTCTGCTTTTTTCTTTACGTGTGTGCCTGCATGCGTGTGTTCCAGCGTGTGTGTGTGTGCGCCTTCCCACCTACACCCGGCTCCCCTGCCAGAGGATACTGTCCTTGAACTTGATCAAAACCCTCACAAGCTGTGCCATGAGTTGAGTCGCTTACCTCTGCCTCTGGAGGAGTTTATCTCCCTTGACAAGGTTTTGTGTCTGGTTTTAGTGGCACGGCTGGTGACAGGCCATGCACGCAACAGCATGTGACCCCGGCTCCTTGCATCCATGCGGGCAGTCGTCAGAGCTGTCACACAGTCAGAACAAGTTAATTCAGCGTGTGGAGAGAGAGGTGCGGTGTGTAATGATATCAGGCCTCTGGAGAGGGTGCTGTCAGGCAGCGTGTACTGGCGGCTGCCCCAGCTGCTATCTCCTGCCTACGAGGATGCGAGCTGACAGGCGGCAGGTTTATCCGCCTGGGGCAGGCTGGGGAGCACGCATGTTAATTTTCTGTCTGTGCAACGGAGCTGGTAATATCGCTTGCTGTGGTGCTTGAGAAACCACTTCGTGCCTCTCACCTCGGACTATCGTTGGAGGCAGCAAGATGCAGTTGCTGGGGTGTCCAGAAGACAGTAGCAGGTCGGGGCTCCCTTCTGCTGCAGCCCTTGGGCTGCTCCTCCTCTGACCTTTCTTACCGTGCTCTTCTTGACTCACATGGATTACTCTGTGCCTGTGTATTTCCTTCCCCCTTTGACAGGAGATTGTTGCTTGTGGTGGCCTTTAGAAGCTATAGGGCTATTGATTAAGTTCACTTGTGTTTGTGTAAGCGTGTGTGCGTGTACTGCCTATATACACATACACTATACCTATGTACACACGTGGAGTTTCTTGAAGGATTTTCAGCTCTGGATGAAGCATTGTAAGGCAGAATCTCTGCCTATAAAATGTATGTAATATTGTAATTAAAATGCTATCAGTACTACTAACAATCTGTGTCAGTCAAATGAAATTTCTCTTCATTGACAGACATGACAGTCTTCAGATCTGGCTGGTCAAGGACTCTGTCTAGAAACAGCCAGGTGTGATTAAACAGCAAGATGTGGTAGCACTTAATTTAGTGACCAGAATCAGCATGTGAAAATGGTGGGATTAAACATAAAGAAGGAAGAAAAATCCATGTGTTTTTATTTACTCCTACACTCCTGACTAAAATACACTTAATCCAGTAATACAGCAAGGAAAGTATGACTGCTGCAAAAAAAGTAGTAAAAATGCTACCAGCCTAAAAGGCTTTCACCTGGTGGGAGTGGGAAGTCTGGAGCTAGAGATGCTGTACATATAGACACATAGAAGTGGGCAGAGCTATGGCTGTTAGCTGGGTTCTGAGTTGGGGAAAATTCTGATCCTTGCCTGCAGCTGTACTGGCTTTGCTTCTTCTGCCTTGCATAATCTAAACCAGAAAAGCTCTCTAATGAGATAAATAGTGTCTTGTCTACATAGCCAAATAGTATCTCTTGTGTCATAAGCTGTTCTGTAGTTGATTGACTGAACTCAGGAAAAAATGTCACTTTCACTTCACTCTTTATTTTTGGCCTGGGTAAGGCTGTGGGAAGGGAAAAGTGGGAACAAAATCCAAGGGGGAAATCACTCTAAAGCCCATTGATCTTTCTTGTAGCAATGCCTGAGTGGTAAAAACAGAGAGGGGACAAAGAATTTCCTTTTAATCTCTTGACTACAGTGATTGAATATGGATGAATTGGATTTGAGATTCACGTGTCTGAAGCTGATTCTAGAGTTATATATTTAGAAATGAAGACAAAATCTAGTGTTTTAGGAAATGCAGGTTAAGAGTTGACTCATCACATCTGAATTCTACCGTGGGCTCAGAACAAAGCGAAGGAAATGTCTTTTCATGCCATGTTAATTAAAACTGTGAACTCCTTGCTATAAAGATGACGTTGAAACCAAAGTTAATATGAATGAGAAAAAAGGTTAGGACACTGATAGCTAACAAGAATATTCAGAATTGCAACAACTTACGATAGTGCATGCTTCAGAAGAATTATTAACCTGAAAAATTCCCAGTTCTAATATTAGACAACTAAAGAATAGGATATACATTACTTCTGGTGCTGCTAGGATGCAGGAGCAGGATAACACATTGCTTGGACTGTTTGTTCTGACCCAGCTGGTCAACACATGCCTCAGAATGGTCAGGGCTCTACCTCCACTTGGGAGTACTGCTACTGGACGGTGAGGTCTGGCTTGTTTCATGAAAGCAGACTGTTAAATTCTTGTCATTCAGTTGGACACCAGGAGCTTGCCACTGACCTGATTTCCAGATCTTTTGATTCTTACCCTTGAATTCACATTTTAAGGAAACTGTCCAGAATCAATTCAAGGCCTTTCCTTTTCCAAGTGATCTTGAAGTTTTCATCACTCTGTATGTTTGCATATGTATATAGGAAGGGGTTATCCTTGGAGGTCTCCAACACTGAATTTCAGTTGTCAAATAATTAGTCAAGCATGAGACCCTTGATATCTGTGCATTTCTTAAACAGGACCACCAGCTGTCCAATAGAGACAAACATCACTGAGGGTTACACCACTAAGCTCTTTTTACCCCCATAGCTAGGGATAAAGTATAATTGCAGATTTTTACAAGTGGAGAACATGGGGCAAGAAAGCTGGGTCTTGCTGCCAGGAGGGAGACAAACAGAAGCTTCAGACAGACACTTGCCTCTGGAACAGCTAGTGTAAGAGCAACTTTACAAACAGTACTGTTTTAAATATGACTCTATGATACTAAAAACATTTTTCGGTTGTTACGTTAAATTGGAATTTCATAATTTTTTACCATTGTCAAAAGAATAAAAAAACTGTGCATTAACACATGAAATGTCAATCTCATAGCATAACAGATGGATTGAACCCTAGCTGTGATTATCTATTAATATTTACAATGAGGAACAGTTTAAAGGAATTCAACTTCTTTTTGTGTGAGACTTTTTGAGATTTCATAATAACCGTGTGGTAGGTTATGCTGTACAGTGTGTTCTTAACCATTTTGTGTATCTTTAGGAAACAGAACATTGAAACAGAGAATATATTTATACTATTTAAAAATAACACTTTGACAATACCTATTTATTATGGGATTTGAAGTCCCTTGAAATATCCTACCATGTGTGCAGTGGCTTATGTAGTGAGACATAAACTAAAATCATGTTATCTGCAACACACATGTAGGATGTGCTGGACTACTGGATGTGCTGGGGCATCTTATGTTGATACTTAAATGATGCACATTATAGGATTCTTTGATATGTGGTTGGTCTCTGAAGAAGTGTCTTGAGTGAAGGTTAGAAAGTAAAAACGAGCTCATCGTGTGCTGCTTTTCTCTCAAGTAAGGTGAGCTCGGAAGAATAGGAATATAATGAAGTACTGATTTGCTCTGGTAGTGCTTTCTTTTTTTGGGTAAATTATTACAATTGTATTAAGTCAGTTTCCCTTGAATTGCCAATCCTTTCAACAAGGACTGGAGCAGAGATTGCTTGCATTTATGGTAGGAACTTCATTCTTACAGGTTTTTGCTCACTGACTGTAAAGTACTTCTCAGCTTTGTACCTGTCTCCATACTGTGTCTTGTCTCTTAAAATGTGGTTCGGGTTTGCTTAATGTAAAGCCAGTGCATTTATTTTTCACCTCCCCCACTCTTTGAGGGCATATTCACCCGCATCAGGGATGTGCTGATCAGCTGTGGACAGATGGCAGGTCTGCCTCAGCCTCCTGAGCAGCTGCCTCTGCTGACAAAGATGCCCTGTGTCTCCTCAGCTGAAAGAACAGGAGAGGGCTTGAGAATCATTGAATATTTCATCTGACACGAAGTGAGGAAGTGTTTTTACAACTTACTTCTGGTGATTAAATTAAATCAATTCCCTTCACATGTATTTTATTCCTTGCTTGATTATTTCTTTTTTTGGAGAGTAGTGGCAGCATAGGCTGTGTTCTGTCCCTCTTTGACTCTTGCACAGCAGCACCACCCCCGTCGCCCACCTCCTGAGGTGTGTATAGAACTTTAGGTTCAGGTCTTTCTTTCTGAGAGGGGGGAGGTCATATAATTTTGACTACTCTGATGGTATATTCTGGCTGCTAGAGGTTTAACCAAAGTTGGGTGAAAAGTCAGAGTAGTGTGTTTTATTATCTGGGTTGGTTTTTTTTTTCCCTGTTGTAGTCCCCAGAGGTGCAGGAAACATTGCAAAGGTGTGGTGGAGATCTGAATAAAAATGCTCTGACACTTGCTCACTACTGTCTTGTCAGGGTAGATAAAATTTCAGCTCATCAAAACACCCCTGCAGGCAAGAACAAGACAGCTTTTCTCTCCAGTCTGCTGCTGAAAAGGCTTTAACAGAGTGGGAGTCAGTAAATTAATACTGGCTATTACCAGGTTGAGGGGTTTTGTTTCACACTTACTTAATTTTGTAGTCATCTGGTCTGGACTTAGGACAGCAAGATGGTGGTAGAATCTTCCACATGACTTGTTACTGGGCTACCCATAACCATGTGCAGGATGAATCTGCAGAGAGACAGAAAATGTGGTGTAGCTGCACTGTTCACTGGTATCATTCTTGGTTCTGATTTTATGGATGTAAAAGTTCACATTTTATCAGATCAGTCAGGTGTTAGATATGACCCTAGAGCAATGAATCGGCTAGTGCCAATTGCCTAATACTCTCCTCTTTATCCCCATGCTGGGGACAGCTCAGCTGCTCAGGATAAGAAATATGGCACTGTCTTTCACAGAAATGTTTGCACTATGATTCAGGGTCCTCTGAATATTTTGGCGTCTGTCACCTGTCCAAGAGGAATAAATGTTAGATCAGGTAACGCCAAGTAAAAGGGCAGTGTAGGGGGAAAGTCAGGGGGTGGGTGTTGGTTTGAGGTCGCCACCCCTCTTCGCGTCCTGGCTGCAGAAGAAAATGGCTCTATTTTTACTTAGGGAGAGAACAGAAGAAATTAAAATTGGGATTGCTATTTCCTTCCCTTAGATATAATATACAACCGTCTCCCACTTACCTCGTGTAGGATCACCATATTGTGTGAGATGTGTGGATGGTTCTGGTGGCTTGGTGAGGATTTAGGTAAAATGAGGAGAAAATTAAAAGTTTCCTTAGGAGGCAAAGTTATGTAAAATCCTGAAGAGGAGGTCTGGGACTCTCAAGTGCCAGTGTCTGAGGGCCTTCAGCAATTATATGCTGAAATGATAGGAGTAAGACAAAACAAGAGAAAGTAATGGTTGTCTGGAGAGAGTAACAGGAGAAAGGTGTTTAATTTGAGCCAGGATGTTAGTCTTCCCCCGCAATATTATTCCCATGAAAATGGGAGAGAAGAATTTGGCTTGTCCTATAATCTTTAGTGATACGATGATACATTGGAGTGTGGTTGCTTTCTGGATAGCTAAAGGTTAGTATTTGGGGAAAACTCTAATGAGAGAAACTCCAGGCCAATAAGGTACTTTTGTTACACATATTGTTACTCATATTTGAAAAGAACATAAAAGTTCTGTTTCCCTCAGTAGAGTAGGAGATGCACAGCAGGAGCTTATGGCTCTTTGCTTACCACTTTCTCACCTTCCTAGCTGTTGTTCAGTCCCAAAGCCTGATCTCTGTCAGTTTTTTCAGGGTCACATTGCTGCTGCTACTGTGGCTGTGGCTAGTGTTTTGGCTTTCGTGCTCCCTTTGCTCCCTGTCCCTCTGGTCTTTTGGCATCCTTTTTTTACAGACATGCAAAAGCTTTGAACATAATATCCAGTGAACCACCTTCACCCATGGTGTGAGCTGGAAGGAAAAAGTTCATTGAGTACAGAGATTTGTCAAAATCTCTTCCATTCTGTTCAACAAAGCACAAGATTTTTGTGGCCCGGTTACATTTCTTAGTTCTCTTTCAGGTGTTATAGTGCAGCACCAGTCAGAATACTCATTCTGGCTGTTCTGGTTCACCCACTTCAGAAGGCCAGGAAGAGGTGAGATGACAGAAGTTCATAAAATCCACAGAGAGCTTTGAGAAGTCAGGCTGGAAATGGCTGCAGAATGAGAAAGCTGCTACACAGATGAGATGAGGTTCTGGTAGCGTGAACACAAGGACCACAAGAAAAACAGAGGCCCCTTCCGCACCAAACAAATTACCTCAGGAGAGCACAGTGAGCATGACCTTGAAATGAGCAGATGACTCCATGAAAATTGTGCTGTAATCATATACTGGCCAGTTTATTGTAAGAAATAACACCAGAAGGGCCATAGAAGAATTTGTGAAATGATGTTCTGATGAGCCTTGTCTCTTATAAAAGATGCAAGTTTGAGGGAGTTGTTAGAGTGAGTAAATTAAAGAAAATTTTCCAATATTGAACAAATATGTCATGTGCACTTTTCTCATAGAAGTTTTGCTGATGAGTCAGGTTTATGCTGGTATTTTCTTTTCTCCTTATAAATTCACCAGTCTGATTTCCTGCCTATGTACATAATCAATTTCTCTCTCTCTCTCTCTTTTTTTTTTTTTTCCTTTGTGAATTAAAGAATGAAAAGATACTGGTCTGATTGTTTCTATGAAAAGTACAATAAACCTGATTATATGTTTTTTCATTTTTCTGTATCTTCTGTCTTTGAATTGTATTACTTTACAAAAGAATAAATGAAGGAAGTGGAGGCTGAAAATTTGGTCTGAAATCCTCTTGGTGGTTGTGGTATTTGTCAGAGTAGTCCTTGCAAATTGTGCAGGCTGTATTTGTTGTTACATTGGAGAACTGGAAGAAAATGTTCACTTTTATTACTTTTCTATTTAATCCTAGACAAGATCGGGGTGGCATCTTTTACAATTTACAAAAGCTCTGGCTCTCTGTATGTACTTATGGATTTATTGGGCAGTCAGCAAAGGGATCACTGTAGCGCAAGCTGAGATCTAGTCATGTCCCCTTTTCCTCTGCTTGCATGTCTTTCTTACCTTTGATGCTGAAGGTAGAATAACAAAGAGTTTCTCCAGCTCTAGAAAGCCAGAGAACTTCCTTTATGTGGAAGGAATTTCCGGATTAATACTGTCTGATGTTGCACTAAATTTATGTTAGTACTGTATTTTAAGGCTGGTCCTGAAAGTTGCTGCTGCCTACCATTTTTGGGAAATGATAAAAATCTTATACTGGTGCAGAATTACATGTGTCAAGATGTTGTGGTATCCATAAATCAAATCTTCCTTGACCTGCATTATGATATTATGTAATTTTCATGTACTCTATTTGGAACTTCTGTTAAACTTTTCTAATATCTTTGAAAATAAGATAGAAATTAATGTAAGCTTCTTGAAATGTACAAACACACAGAGCTCAGTTTTACTGTGGTTGAGGAGGTAAATTAATATGAAGGGAAAATGTTGCATGAAACTTCTTCTTTCACCAAATTCTGCTTGAGTTCTCCACCTGGCCACTTCAAGGCAATTTTAACTAACACTTCCCCTTATTTCTGTATTGTCACATGGAGGTAATTGCTTGCTCCTATTAACACATGGTCAGGATTTTGAACTCACCTCATTTTCTAAAAGAAGCAATATAATGATGTGCCTTTTAGTCCTTCTACCTTCAAGTCATCAAGTGCTTAGCTCATTAGTGGTGTGATTCTCATCTGACTATAAGGAATGGTTACTGATGCATTAAAGTGGTAGGGGTTAAGTTTTCATCACAGAAGCCTGTGGAAACTAAATTACTTTCATTCACATTTTTTGTAATCTTTGTAGCTTCAACTAGAAAATCTTTGTCATATACATTTGATATACATTAGCTTGGAGCAGGAAGTTCAAGAAGTCATATGAGAAAATTAGGGGGGGTTTGTAAGCATTCCAAACCAGGAATACACAGATGAAAGGTTTAGGTCACTTCAGCATTTATCTTCAAGATTATTTTCTTAAAAATATAGTCACTGATTTAAAATACGGAGGAAATGGTACTAAAGCTGAACACAATATTGCTGGTGCCAAATTAGCAGTGGCAAAGAAAAAGTATAATAATTTTCCTCCAGCTGCTGGCCAAAGTCCAAATGTAGTCTCTATGAGGTTTGTCTTATTTTGTGGTGAGAGCATATTTTTGGCTCATATTCAGCCTAGCCTCCACTGTAATTCCCTGGTACTATCCAAGAGATCAGATTTCAATAATATTTATGTGTTGTAAGTGTATTTTGGACTACTGTTGTCATTAGGGTAAAGTTAGTAAAACCCCACTGGACTTAGCTGAGGGGAGGATGCTTCTTTTTTTGGCTATCTCTTTGTCAGAAACTTTCTTGTTTTAGATATTTGCTTTATTGTATTTGAGTTAATTTACCATCTGTATTGTAGAAATACTAAGCATTATAAGTAAAGGCTGTATTTATAATACCTTACAGAAATGATGCCTCGGTAGTGTTTTAAAAGATGAACATCACTGTAATGGAAGTCAGCAACGACATTATGAAATTTCCCTTAAGCCACAGACAACACATTTGAGTTCATGGCAAGGCTACACATGCTGACCACTTGCTGCTTAAGTCTTCTAAATGATAAATAGGTTGTTCAATTTTTATTCATGTGCATTGCAGCATCCGAGCTGAGATTTTTCATGAAGAGGACTAGCCCTCATCTTGTCTGTTTTTGGTTTTGGGTTTTATGAAAGTCTTTTTTCAAAGAATTTATTTGGGAAGTATTGTTTTATAGGGTTTGAACTTTCAGCTTTGGCTGGTTTCTCATAGCCATCCTAGTCTACCTTTTCTCAGGTAGAGGCAAAAATCGCTCTGTTCTTTCCACTTCGGTCCTTTGATTAGTCCCAATTGTTTAAAGGGAATTACTAAGCTGATAAGACTGGTCCCTGGAGAACTCTTCCACTTTACAGGGGTTTCCTGCTTCTGCAGAATATCATACTATATATTAAGTGGTTGAAAAGAGAGAAACATCTATGATAATGTAACACCCTATCTGGTCCCAGTCCCCATAATACATGGTGAGGACCTTGACTGGCCCGTATATTTAAACAAAGCCTCAATGAGCTCCAGGAAATACCTGAAGATACACCCCCCCCAGGATAAATCCTTAATACTGCATAAAGGAGTCATGGACGGGATAGACAAATTTTTTTCCCCTTCTTTTTTAATCCAGGGTTCTCTTGTCTTGAGCAGCTTAAAAAAAAAAACAACTTGAAAACTATATTAATAATTAAGACCTAGATCCTGAAAAAGACCCTTGGTGAATCAACCCCCTCTTTCTCTTAATAGTTCACTATTAGAAATATATTTCTGGCTGAAAACAACAACAGCATAAAAACCTCACTAAGAATAGGAAGTTGCTGCAGGAATGAAACTCCCTTTCTGGCTAACAGGGCTATGTTTTCCTATGCAAATGCAGCAAAGCCCAGAAATTAGCAATGACTGCTAAATTAACACACTTGAAGAGCTTGGCTGGTTCTAATAGGCAGTCAAATGGTCTTGTTACATTGTAATGGTGCCAAGCTAATTGAAGTGATTACTGTTGCTCATGTGCAGCCCTTTTGAAGTAGAAGTCTTTTAAATTATCCATAGACGTTAAATGTCAGACACTATTGTGTAATTATACTTTGTAAACGCTGAATGTCATAAGGCATCACAGGTAATTGAGGTTTACAGAGAAGAGCTTTATCTAAACCTAATTGGGCATCAACTCTTTGTCACTATTTCTAAACCTAATTGGGCATCAAATTTTTGTGCCAGGGGACACTCCAACACCTCATTGCAGCCCTCCCTCCATCGTTGTCAGTAGGAAATACTTATCACAGCAAATCTGACCCTCCAAACCCAGGACCTCTCTCAGTCCAACCTGTACAGCCAGCAAGTCCAGGAAATGGAAATTTTTACAGGGAACCAGGTCTCTACATTTCACAGGTGTGGGGCATCAGTAGCTGACAGTGATTTTCCAGTTCATCTGTATCCTGGTTTCAGTTGTCACACTACCAAGCCACTACAGTAGTAAATGGAAGCTTTGAAATGCATGAAGAGCAGAACTTAGTAATATATGATTTCTTTTAATTTTTTTTTCATTTACCTGTGTTTTTATATAATTATTTCCTATTATGTGTCTTCCTTGGAGAAGTTATGATTTATAGCATAGAAACCTGTTTTACATCTGAACCTTTGCCTTTTACTCCTATCATTTGACTTGGACACAGCTATTAAGCTTCCTGAGGGTTTCTTCCAGATAGATAGATAGCTGCCTACAGAAGTTTTCTGCTAGGATCATTCACGTACAGTGATTGATTGCGTAAGTATGTCTGAATTTTATATCTGGCACCTTGATATCCTTTTTAATTCCCCCTCTCCATCCCTCCCACCCCCTCCTCCAAATCCAAGAATGACAGTTACGCAATCTTTACTCTCAGTCCTTCATGCATATCTCCAAAAGAATTCTATTTTCCAGACTTAAGACCTCTAACTTTATTCATACAGAGCCTTATCCAAATTTTACTGAGATCATCAAGTGCTTTGCCCCTGAATGCAGCGCATTTAGTTTTCAGAGCTATTAAAACAATCCATTAGAGTCAATGGTTCGCTTGTCAGAAGATGCAGAAGTCCAGAAACTGCTTACTACTGCCACTTTTGCATAATTTTGTTTCACACTCTGCTTTGCATGTTTTCATCAGGTACTAGAGGGTAGAGAGTGTTGAAAGCACTCATTACGGATAATGATCTTACATCTGCTTTTTATTAGTTAATTTTAATAGTGTGTTGTGACTGGGGAGGGAATTCATGCACTTATGGGATGAAACTCACTGTGTCAATGTGTATTTCAGAGTAAAGGTGCAGAGGTTTTCTGAGACAAAAAAATTTGATCTCAGAATCTCAATCCACTTGCAGAGGAAGAGTTCTCACTGGTTACTCTAAATATTTTCACTTTATTTTGGCATACTGTTATATATTCAGAAACCTCTGAATTTTTGTTAGACAAAGGATAAAATAGAAAATGTTCACCCACTTGGAAAAAGGTATGTATACTGTAACTTTTTTTGCTTTGATGGATCAGACTCTTTCTTACTTTTTTTTTTTCATGGTGGTGTTCCTGAGGTGATATAATTATTTTCGTTTAGCTTAGCTGTACAATTGCATTTTAGAAACATAAAAGAATACCAATTTAACTTCTGGACAAATGCACTGAATTAAATTGTCCGATAGAATGTAGCAAAAATGGAAAATAATAGAAGGAAACACTGTGAAATGCATCAAGTGCATATCCAGTTATATTTGAGATCTATCACTTTGATGTTTGATTTAGTCCTATCATCTACGTGTTTGATAGCCTCAGACTTCCTCTTTCTCATATAAAATCATATACATGTCCTTTCCTGGGATGTACTGAAGACTGTTGTCAAAAAGGCGTTTCATTCTCACTTGTCTGCAGCAGTCCTGACATGACTGCTAAAATATCAGAAAATGAAATTAAACCTGACGGCTGCGCTATTCCCAAAGGGCAGGGAACTTGATTTCACTCAAGGCAGAACGCACTAATCCACAGCATTAGCAGCTTGCCAAGGCTGTCTAAGTCAGTGCTTGTCTTTGTCAAGAGTGGGAAGAGGGAGAGATACACATGGAGGTGGTGGGTAGGACAAGTTTGATCAAAAGGAAATTGGTGCTAACCAAAGAGATTATCCATAAACTACATTTTGCAAAGACAAAAAAAAAAAAAAAGAACAGATGGAAGAAGAAAAAAAGAATGAAAATGAAAAATTCTTTTTTTTTTTTTAATTTGGGAATTTAACTTCCTTTCAAGATTTTAAATTTAAATAAAATTAATAGTTGCACAATTATGTACTTCTAGGAGAGGCAAATGCTGAAAATATCAGAGATTTTATTACACGTTTTTTAACAAATTAAAATTGTTTATTGTGAGAAAACAAATGCACACAAAAAAGATATTCTAGTAAACAAACTTGTTAGGGACACAGAAGTATTTCCCAAAACAAAGTTGATATCTCAAAATTTTAATTTTGAAAAGATGGGACTCCACCTCCAAGAGTTTCAATAATGACAGGGTTGTCATTTGAGATATATCCAACATACCCAACACCTTCTGCTGTTAATCTGCAAAGGCCTGGCCCTTTCCAGCAATGCTGCATCTACACAGGATAGATGTGGAACATTGTGCTTTTTGCAAAGGGCACCATTGTTTTTAGCTATACATGTTAATCTGTCAGCAGAGTTGTGACAGATGACTCATACCATGACCTTGAAAATTTTTCTTTTCTTTCTAATGTTTTCACAATGTCTTTATGTTCTTGGCTCAATGTTTTGGTTTTAGCATTTTTTTAGTAAATGCAACCTGCATCACACTTCAGTCCAGTTTCTGTCATCTGACTTATTCAGTCTCTTTATTTACAATAGAACTGGCAATATCTGTATTAAATATTCAATACTAGATATTGTATGGGTGGCTTGCTCATCCTTTAATGTCAGCTCAAACAATTCTCTCCTAATTTCCATTGAGGAGGCTAGTGTATATTCCTATTGCTCATAAAAATATTTGCAGACAACACAGTTAATAAAAATATTATAGAAATACGAAAATTCCATTTATTCTTGAAATAAAGAATTTTACCTTCTGGTCCCTATCTAATGTTTCCCCTGCATCTCTTGCTGTGTTTCCCACTGTGCCTCATTCACTATTTCTCAGAAATGCTCAGTGTGGGCCTCTTACACACTCTTATTCTATTCACTAAATTTTTAAGATGAAATTGAAAGAAGCTTCTGAAGTAAGACATCCAGAAAATGTGAGTTAGAAGAAGGGAGACTACAATGCTCTTCTGTATCAAAATATGACCATGAAAATGAAGAGCCATGTTGGAGCAGACTGAGATATGCTGATAGAAGCACTGTGCAAGCAAAATGTTTGTGTCAACCAGTAGCGAGCAAAATAGCCTCAGGACTTGCTGATTTCCTCCAGAATTTCTTGTACCTAACACCGACTCCTGCAAGAGCTACATGTACTGCTTGGTCAGTGTGTGGTAGGGCGGTGGCCAGGAAGTGTTAGTGCTTGTGAGCTGCTGTGCTTTTTGTGCAGGTGGGTATAGTGCTGTAGGTGTGGTAATGTGTATATAATTTCCCCTCACTGATGTGTAATTTCGCAGAGACAGCCTGGAACTTGTGGGGTTTTTTATTTTGCCTTTATAATTTTCTCTTTTATTTGCATTCAATTATTTGTTTTTATTTTATTTACAATTTTATAATGGAATTTTTTTAGACAGATGAATATTTCATAAATGAATTATGTTTAAATGTTTAAAAATGTTTGGTTTGTTCTTTCAGTAAACAATTTTATCAGCACAATAACACCATCCAGAGCATGTGTCTGGTGGACAGTACACACACACCCCTAAGCTCTGTTATTATAAAGGCTCCCAGCTATATTCACAGGGCACACTACAGTTCCCTGGGTCAGGCTGACCTCTTCCTAAGAGTAATCTAGGCTTCACGTGGTGCAGTCAGACACTGACCTTGCACTGTTCCTTTGGAAACAGCTTCACTTTACTGCCTGCAAAATGATTACTAGAAGCCCCCTTTTTTTTTTTTTTAACCCTTTTTTACCAGTGATACCTTTTTCTTGTCCTCTCACTTTTACAAAGCACCCTTGACATCTGTGAAGTGAAACAATACCGGCTCATCTTTTGGACTGCACGTGGTTTTACAGATTTGGATTTTGTTGCAAGATACTTGGACCATTTCTGAGGCTCTTGGAGGCAAAGGATGGTGTCATACCCCAGCAGCAGATCTGGCTTAGCTCAGGCTTTGCAGTAGCCATGTGAAAGACGCTCTTTGATCTCACTGGAGATGTGCTATTGCCCAGTGTGAAAGAGTTGACTGATCTCCTGGAGAATTATGCTGGTTGTGTACCTTACCAGAGTATCTTGCCTGAAGTAACATCCAGGTGATTTTAGTTCAGTAATAAATCTTGACATGTTTCTAGGAACCATTGTCCTCTATGTGAAGTGGTGGTGAATATTCGGGTGAAAGTGGTTGAGCTTAAAACATCTTGCAAGTGGGAGAGAAGCTGAGTTTTAGATCCTGGACATCTGATTCCTATGTTGGTTGATGTTTCCAAAAGCTGATTCCTAATTTCTTTGCAAGTTTTATAATTGATATATAAAATACACTATATTCTGCCAAACTTGGCTCTGTAGGAATAGATTGCTTAGATTTCACTGGTAAATATAAGGCTGAAGCTACATTAAAATTAGCAACAACCTTTTCTGAACATAGGTAAAATCACAGCGTGCTCAAGCACCCTTAGCAAGTAAATATTTTGTTATTTGTATATTGTTAATTGATCCCTGCAGTTATCAGTTAGTTGCTGATTTAAAAGAAAACAACGTGGGAATTACAGAAATTGATAGGAACCTGGGTATTTAGCTTGACTTAATACCATAAACAAAGACAGGAAGCGAACAGATGGTTTACATCCATGGTTGACATCCAGCCCAGCTGGGATCAGTTTCTTGTTGAGATGAAAAGAAAATAAGTTGAGGTACAAGCAGGGTAAACCATTGCCATCTGGGTCAATTCTTGTGGTAACTATAAAGCAGCCACTCCATACATCCTTGGTTTATCCTTCCTGTTTCCTCACTTATCAAATATTTATTGTCAACAACGGGCAGTTCTGTTTGCACACATTGCAATTGGATAATGAGATAGTTAGGTTTACTTCTGTTATTGATGGTGAGGGCTGATGGCATGAATAATTTCCTGTTTTTTAAATGAGAATTGAATTATTGATGCTTCATTTAGGCAGTGATAAAGGTATTAGTAATGTATTGCTATGTCTGTAGATTGGTAGTAGTAGTAGCCAAGAAGATACTTGCAGGTGATGGGCCAACTCTGCTTGTATCTGGAGTAAAAACTGGAAGTCTCTTCCCATGAATACAGTGATTATGGTTTTACTGCTTTACAAATACTGCAGAATTTGTCCTGATAACTTTGCAGTTGACATCCTTGCTAGTGAACAAAAGACTACATTTCAACAGCCTGAACTAGCAACATTTTTCTTATAAACTCCGTTGCCCACCACAAAAAGATAATTTCATAAATAAGAAGAGAGAAAACAGCAATTAATGAAGCAAGAAGTCTCTGTCTTGTATTTAAAGGACCTTGAATATCTTCAGAGAGTTTATCTGAACTATACAGATTGACTAATTTTGGGCTTCTAAGTTCTTGAGTGTAACTCTAGTAATATGGTGATTTGAGTTTCTGCAATTCAGGTTCTAGGATTTCTCTTTTTTTCTTTTTCCTTTTTTCTTTCTCCCCCCTCCCCCCCATCCAAAACCACTTCACATTTTTAAAATGTAAGCTACACAGAAAAGAGTGGCATTTGCATGACATCTTTCAAAAGAGGAGACAGAAGTAATGGCTGAGATTCCCTTCTAGCACTCTAACATATGATATTAATGTCCCTTGCCAAATGTAAAAGGTTGAAGTGAAACCTTCTCTACCCCATTTGCATTTCTTCACTTGTTACTTGCTGTACTCTTCTCTGTCCTATTTTTCAGTTCTTCAGTAGACTCAAATTCCCTCCTGTTTCCCCTAATCCCAGTCATCCCATCAGTGCATGAAGCATAGCAGTGCCTCCCTGGTCCACAAAACTCCCCTGGCTGCAGCGTGAACCGGGTTCTTAGAGAAATACCAAGACAGTAGGTTAGGAAATTAAAAAAAATACACATTTCCCTCCTCAGATCATAGTTAATAAATTTCAGATGTGTCATGCATCTCTTAAGTCTTTCTGCCTGCCCTCCGTTTTCTGAACTATGGGATGATGGGGAGGTGTCATTGCAAAAAGTTTTGTGCAGTGTTTCTTATGATCAAATACAGAATCATGTAAAAAGAAAAAAAATAGGGTAAAGAAGATCTCAGGCCAATTATTTTTCTACAAAACACTTTATGTGACAACAGCAGCAGCCCCCAAAGGGCAGCATGTAACAACAGAGCCTAATTAGAATGATTTCAGTATAATCATTAACTAGCATCTAACACCTACGAGAGTATTTCTGTTTAAACTAAAACATGACCTGCATGGTGGAGAGGCCTTGTAAACTGTCTATGAAATAAGAAATGTGACAGTAAAGGTCAGAGCTGTGCTCATTTGAATTTCAAGCAGGAAGCAGGCTTCTCAGCCAGCACGTACAGGAAGAGTGGTGGCTCTTTCCATAGGCTCTCTTTGCCAGCAGTAGCTGTTGGAGAAATCCTCCAGGACTAATTACTGGGGCTGCAGAACAAATATTTTTCTTTCGTCTCTTTTCCTGACCTGGTGAAATGCAAGGGTCCTGATTATATTGTGTCAAAGATGTGGTTTTGTTTTTCACTGTCATGTGAGCAAAGGTCACAAGCTAAGAAAACCAAGTGGCACCTTACATCTCTCTCTATCCACCTGCTGACAGCTTCCTTGATGCTCCTGCTAATCACATCACCTTACTGGAGAAACAGGGGAGGCATACCTTGCTAATAAACTTTCCTTCCAGAGAGAATGGTGCTAACACACTGTGTTCCACTGGACCATGTAAATGCAGCTATCAAAATCAGTGAGATCTGTTTTGATTTGGAAGTCTCTGGTGAAATTTAAGAAGAAAAAATTGTGAAACGTTCTGTAAAAAAAAAAAAGAAAACATTTTTAAGGAAAGCATTTAAAAAAGCAGGAGAAAGACATTATAATTAAAAAAATGGCAGAAATGGTGTTATTTATTCATTTTGAAACTTCACAAAAAGCTCTGTTAGTAGCATTTATCTTCTTAAAAAAAAAAAAAAAAAACCAGGAAAGCTAGTGCATTTAATTATTTTCCTACTTCCTTTTGTGACTTTTAAAGTGCTATATACACAAAGACAGCTTTTAACAGCTTTGGGGAATTGACGAAACTATAACATTTCGTACATAAGCCTTGCTATAATGAATCTTACTATTTTTTCTTCCCATCCTCTGGACTTCATAAGTTTTATTTCAACTGGTATTTATTTCCCCTTTTCCTCTTCACAGTGGTTTGGGGTATCTTTTTTGCCCGTTCTTTACTTTTTAAAAATTTCTTTACATACATCTGCTTATTTTTTGTTTCTCATTGCTCACGTATTTTTTGTTTTATCTTGAACTTTGGAGTAAAAGTAGTGCTTGTGAAGCGATGTGATGGCTGCAACAGATATCCTTGATGACTTCACAGGAAAAACAAATCAGTAGCAGGTTATGTACAACAAATTTCTTTCATTTCTTTCATTATCCCAGTTCTTTGCCATCAGAGTAGCTCTGGCTTGTCTTCAAATGGCAGATGACAAATTGTGCATATATTAATTATTCATTTATTTTTGTCTCAGCTAGATAGAGTAAAATAGACTATATGTAAATTGGCACAAAATATATATACGATATTAAGTTGTAACTGGGAATCATTTTTGGCATCAGACATCGCCCAGAGGTGTGTAGCTGTTTGGTGGCTTCAGGTGCACTAAGAACAAAATGTGAACAGAAGGCAGGCCCTCACTGTTAATTACTGAGTTTAACCACTTGTTCTTCTCCTTTCTAGAACACTTCTTCCTTTGAATGTTGCTGCAGAATGCTTAGCACTACATCCACATGAGGGGGAGATAGTAAAATCTTGCTTGAAGATGGTGTAAGTCTGCTGATTTTTGGTGTTGAGGGTCTTGTATTTCTAGTAGACCAAGTAAATAAAAATCAAAATTAAGTGCAGTAACAGTTCAAGACTCTTCCCATCCCCTGCTGCTCCACTGTGGTTGGCTGTGAAACCCTCAATGGCATGTTACAGGTTTGGGTGTAATAACTGTTTTTGATAGATCACTGAGGAGCATGAAAATTTGTGAGGAAAAATTATATTGTATTTAAAAAAATATTATTTTCCTTGCATTTAACCTGCAGCTTTGTCATGGATTCTCAGCTGCTTCATGTCTTACTGCCTATGGAAAACATTAAGTTAGTGACATCTTGATAATTTTACTCAAAGTATATTATTTTCACAAATAATTAATATTCTAAGCAACTGACAGCTTCCTGTTTCTGTCTTAATTTTTCTCCTTCCACTTGTGCTGGAGTACTTCATGATCATGAAGAAGTGTGACTGAGGGGAAGAATGAAGTACTGGTTGCAACTTCCTATTAGCCTGTTAAATGGCATCAAATTTTGGTACTGCCATGTGATTAGGATCTGACCTAATCTGTCTTAACCTGTCATTGCCGTTATCTATTTTTGTTGGGAGACAGTGAATTTTGTGCTGTTGCATGTGGCTGAACTCCAAACAATCTCTTTGTAGTATATACATTAAGCCTTCAGTCTTCTCCTTGAATGTCTACTTCACTGAAAAACTTCCTGCAAGATACAGTCCCTATCTCTCGTTAGGAAATAAGTATCTTTCATAAAATCTGAAGCTGTTATGTGCTAACATGATGTTATTTTGAGCAGTATTCCTGACAAAATTAACTTATTTCATATAAATAATGTCGTTGCTTTCTAGTTGTTTTAAGTTAACAAGATATTTACATGTTGCTTTTGATATCCTGGTGATTTGCATTTGCAATTTATGGATTTATTTTAACAATTTTAACTCTATGGAACTTTTTAAAATGCAAAGCATAGACTAAATAACTAGAAATGTATGCCTAGCAAGAATGTCAGCTTTACATCCCTAATGTTCAGTGTGGCTGCAGCGTTGTGATTGAACAGCTGTTTTCGAATTTTTGAAAAGGTATGGGAGCAAGTGGTAAAGTTAGAAAGAACCTTGCAGAGTGTTGTACCTCTGTAAAGTCTTTTCTGCAGATTTGCTACAAGTGGAAAAAGGCACTGCAATACTTTTTGTGCAATACAATTTGCTCAGCACAAGGATAGATGCATATCCTTCTGACAGACCTGTTTTTTGACTATCACAAGAAAGATTTTCATTGTCTTACAAAATTTTCGACGTTTTTATTTTGCCTTATGCTTTCTATAGCTAGCAGAAATAGGGAATTTAATAAGGTAATGTATAATATCTCTAAAATCTATTATTTAATATAAAATCATGTCTTAAAAATTCTCCTGCAGAATTTTGCACAAAGGTCATCAGATCTGACTGAGATGCTGTTACTAGCATTTCATTGTCTCTCTGCTTAGACCTATAATGCTCTGGACATAACCTGTTTTGCTCTGTTTTGCTGCTGCTTGGAAGGCCAGTTTTATGTGCCTCAGATGTCTTTTGTGGAGTGTTGCTATAGGTGTGTGGGCCTAGGATTTTTCACACTCCTTACCGTTCATAAGACTAGATTTCTCCTTCAATCTTGTCTAAATTAATAAAAAAATTGGTGATTCAGAGTAGTGGGAAAGAGTTACAGAATGCTCATTATTGGAGACAAGAGGATTAGATAAGTATGAAAATCATGAAAAATCTGAAGGAAACACAGTTTAGGGAAATAGGGACTGAATACTGTCTAGTAGTCTGCTTTCCTAGATGTACCTTTTGGTATTGGAGGAAGAGGTCTGGCATGCCCTAATTGTGTCTAGGTGTCTGCTGAGTCATCAGGATGAACGCAGCCTGGTTATCCCTGGTGCAAGGTACCCACTGGACCCACAAGTGTTGAAAGTTGAAGACACTGTCTACATGCAATAGTGCAGAAATGGCAGTGGATGTTGAAGAGGTGAAGCTTGGTGTTGGACGGCAGAGCTTTGACTTGCACAACACACTGCAAGCTGCAGCGATGATGATCTGGCCTCTGTTTTCTGTAATGCCTGAAAAAGAACAAGAAAGTTGTCAAAACTCAGTGTGCTTTAGTGTAAAGATCAGTATTGTGACTTTAAAAAAGGAGAATTCAGCATCTCCAGTGCTGAGACAGAAATCACATTAACAAGCTTTGGGTACTGACAGTTTGGGCCTATATTGCCATAAGGAAAGTGAGATTTAAGATACTGTACTGGGGATAATTTTCAGAATTATATATTATAATTACAGAAGAGTATCAGTCCAATTAAGGGGGCTAAATTTCTGAAAGAAATGTGCTACCTATAGTTTGTTAATAAAAAGACAGCTTGCAAAACATTGTAACCACACTTCTTTTAATAATACTTTCTAAATTTTAAGCATGTTTCTTTTGTTTTTTAAGAATAATTTCTTTGCTTAAAAAATAGTACAGAAATAATGACAGCAGTCTCTGTAATTATACATTTAAAAATACAAATATATGAATGGAAGAAAGAATCTGTCTTTTCTTTTCCTCATTGTCTTATGTTCCTCACTCCCATGGTATTAACAGATTCTTGCTGTAAAAGAAATTGATTCTTCACTCCCAGGCAGGTCATTATAAAAAGGGTTTTAAATCATTTGGTCTTCCCATTTCTGAAATATAGACTTCACTTTAATATTCTCTGCATTACCAGCAATAAAAAGCCCATAATTTGTGAAAAATGAGCTTTCTCTTCAATATGTTCTCTGATAAGCAGCATTTCTACTCCTTGTTCACTTGTCCCACACCTGTTAACCTGCCAACTGGTACTCAGTACATCATGAAGATGCTGTATTTATTTCTGTTGCATAGCCACATGAAGATTAAAAACCACGTTAGAGTCTGGCCTCTTGGTTAGTAATAAATTCAATTTTTGGATGAAGTTGGCACTGACATTTGATCATTCATTGAGTGGATGGGTGCAGCCTCATGTTGGTATGCCAGACTGCACACACCTTTGTCTTTACACCTCACTCTAAAAGGCAGACAGGTAAGGTGGGTGTAAAGAAAAGCTTTCTCTCCTACTGGCAGTGGTGGTAATTTGCCTGGTCTATTCCTGGAAATACAACAGCCACAAGGCAGTTTGGGATAGAATACATTTTCTAGAGAAGAGCAAGCACACTTACAAGAGAGAGCCTGATGGCACTTCACAAATGAAACTTCTGTGCATTTAAAACAATGCGGCAGCATGGACAGTTGGTGCAGACAGCATTGTAGGTCCCTTTCACATGTTCTCTTCTATTCTATTCTATTCTATTCTATTCTATTCTATTCTATTCTATTCTATTCTATTCTATTCTATTCTATTCTATTCTATTCCATTCTCCTTAAGGAAAAAAGTTACCGGTGGATATATCCATGGTTATAGGAACATCTCTTTGTGACTGTCGATTTACTGTAGTATTCTGGACTCTGTGTTAGGACCATGGCCAGATCCTTCTCTCTTAATTTAGTTCTGGTGGGGTTGTCATGTCCTACCTCAAACTCACGCTCTCCAGAGTTTTTGTTTTTAATCATCTTCTCAAAGTTCTTGCGAAGTTGAACAGAATGCCTTTTTTTCCAAGTTAATTATCCAATCTGAAAAATTATTAAATCTATTCAACCTGCACTAATTTTGAAATTTCAACCTGCTCAAATTAAAATGAGGTCAAAATGAGATGCAATTAATTCCATAAAGGATAGTTAATCAAAAAACATTAGAAAAAGGCAGAATGAGTGTTAAATTATGTTCTTTAATCAGATGGAGGCACAGATTTATCTTACATGTAAACAACATTAGGAAAATGTTGATTCTTTAAGGTTATCATTAAAGTGGATTTCATTTGATTACAGAATGCCACATACATTCATATTGGTAGAGAACAGCTGTCCAGAGATCATTTTAGTATCATTCACATAAACGTGGAAACAAGTAATTTTCATGTGCTTGCAAAATGTGTATTTACTTAACAGGAATGGACAGTATGTGTGCAAGAGTGAAGTTGGAAGCTGAAGGTGGCATTCGTGAATAGGATACCATTCAGAAGATGATCTAGGTCAAGAGCTACACAGTATAAAACTGCTCTCTAGGTTTCTCTGTTCATGGTGCAAAGTGAAATGGAAAGCGGTCAGGAGGGTGTGCTCATCAAGGAACTGATCTCTCTGGTTAAAATTATGAGATCACTGGGATTGCACTTTACCTGTGGTCCAACACTGATTTCTATATTATTTATACCATTTTCCTCTTTCCTCTTAATAGAATTTTCTATGCTATGGGAGACACAGAGTTGGAGGAGTTAAAACATATTCTTTCTCTCTCTCAAATTTACTGTGAAGATAGTATTTTAAAGATGCATTTTTGTACTATTAAACAACTACATAGGTAATGTTAGTTTTTTCTACAGCATTATAACTAGATGATTTTAAAATCATAGAATCATAGAATATTTTGTGTTGGAAGGAATCATTAAAGGTCATCTAATTCAAACACCCTGCATTGAGCAAGGACATTTCCTGATAATTTCCAGACCTCACATGTTCTGGACTTTTGTATCTTAGTTGCTCTAAAGTACATTTCTTTACAATTTGATTTTCTGTTTGATTGTAATGCTTGTGTCTCTCTGCTCTGCTTTGCTGCTCTTAGTCTATGTTAGCATATTTTGAAGTTTGCATGTAAACAACTCTTCATCTATTCTTTAATGACGTGCTGGATTTAGATTTCTCATGGGCAACATGGAAATGTGTTTTGAAGTCTCTTTCTATATCTATGTAAAACCATTTGCCGATGAAAATATTTCCAGTGTGTTTTTGTTCAGGAGCCTCCTTCCACAGAAAATCAGCAATGTCTGTAACTCTTCCACTCTCCAATTAGTAAGAAAGAAAAGTCTGACTGTCAAAATGGAGTCCTATTTCAATCTTGCCAATCCAAAACCTGTGCTGCCCTCTGAATTTCCAGGGTCGCAGGGTACCTGTTCCAGGTAGTTAAAATTTGCCAAAAATATTACGGAATATTTGTCCAGTGATAAATTCAGTCTGTGAATAGGCAAGAAAGCTTTGGAAAACACATTGAAGATACATAGCAGCAGTATCTATACAAATGATAAATCTGACATTAAGAAGACTACAAGATGTCTGGAGTTCCCCAGACATGTATTTCTCTTTCTGTCTCATAATTCTGTCTTGGGAGACTGTGGGGAAGGCCTGTATTTTTCTGAGATTCCTACTGTTCAGAAGTTACAGCTAGGCAGCCATAGGTTTAAAAAGTCTAGACATGTCCACATTGCATGTATTCACTGCGAACCAAAGTAAGGGCTTACTGTTGGTGTAGGTACAGTTTCCCATGGATTGAACTTATGGTGGAAGCTTTAAATAGCAAATGCGTACATATTTCTGTCTGAAAAATCTTGGGCAAAAATAGGTTATCAATAAATGCTTCCCATGATAAGGAGCCGGTGTGTTTTCCTGCTTTTACCCCTAAGACTTTCCCTGCTTTTTTCAGTTCAGTACCTTTTCATTGCACAAACTACTTTTTTTTTTGAATTAAGGATTAAGTGGTTTCATCTGCATCTTAGAGTTTCTGACATGACCTTGGCATGCATTTAGAGGTATTTTAGGGAAAATCAGACATCTATTTCACTGTAAAATTCTGCTTCCATTGCTTTTGCTGATCAGCTCTCCTTTTGATGTCTCCATCTCCCTGATAACTATACCTTTCCTTCAATGCCTCTCATTTCCCTCCCTTCTTTCCTACTTTAGAAAGAGAAAGACAGTTTTCAGACTCCTCACTTCTTGATTTGCCTGATCACTCCTCCATTTCCTCTTCCTTGCCTCAGGACTGCAGCTGTAAAACCTATTGTTTCAAAGTGCTCTATGACTTAGTTCTTGTCAGCACTTAATACTGCCTTACCCCATGCTCACTTTCAATCTTTGCCTTTATCTCCTTGCTCCAGCAAGGGCTAGCAGTAAGTCTTCCTCTCACCTATTTTGTCACCAGTCATTTCTCTTATGTGAGCTATTGCCTGCTAAATAAGATAGACAATTGGAATCAGGGAAAATGTCTCATCCTGTGATTTTGCAGAGCACCATGTACACCTTAATAATACAGCTTAATAGACACCATGACTGTCAATACTCTCCATATATTAAACAGAAAATAGCAAACCTACTGCCAAGTTTCTGCTCCTAGCTGCATTGGAAGACTCTCCAAAGGTTTAAATTTTGGTGACCCTTCGTCTGGGATCTTCCTCCATCAGCTGAGCATGTAGATTGTTCTCTGAACTTCTCCCAACATCTTATGTACTGTTGGAAATAACTTTCACTTAGTTAGCACTTACTGAAAATGAGATCCTGCATCAGACGATTAACGAAAAAATGAAACAAAGAATCTGAAGAAAGCCAGCATTCTTTAAATTGCAGACAATGGCAGAACTATGGTAAGAAAAAACTATTTCCATGTAGGAGATTCTTTGTTTGACAGTTGATTCACATTATCTATAGAAGTACCTTGGATCTGGTGAAGAAATATTCCTGCATTTTTCAGAAGAGATAGAAGGGAAAATGAAGCTTGTCTAGTGGGAGTTGTCCCTGGCCATGGCAGGGGAAATTGGGACTAGATGATCTTTCAGGTCCATTCCAATCCCTTAACATTCTATGATTCTATGAATTTCACAATCCATGTATTATGCAGATAATGTATAAAATTATTTTTTATTATAGATACATACATTGCTTTCCACATACTTTTTAAATGACTGGCAGTTACAACCATTACTATCTGGATACAATATGATCTCTGTTTTAAAACAGACCTAACTGGTGTGTTAGCCTTCCTAGAAATCTCTTCCAGATCCAAAAGTTCAACCTTATTTCTTGGATTTTTGCATAAAAATGGATCCTGACCTTCTCATATGACTATTATTATTATTATTATTATTATTATTATTATCTTTTTGGTTTAAACATTTACCCAGTATACATATGAAGCAACAACAATACCACAATGAAAGCACTTGCTTAGTAGGTTTTAGAGGTATTTATTTTACATCCTTTCCCCTACTGTTTTCAGTAACCATGTTTATTTACTGTGACTAAATAACAGTAATTTACTGCTATTTTTTTTTCTTTTTTAAAATTGCAAGACTGGAAAAATGCAATGTTGGTTTTGGGATGCTTCAACTAACAATTTTTAATCCCAATGCTATATTTATCCCAATATTTATTTTCAACCTATTTAAACCCCCAAAAGGTAATGAATGTTGTTCACTGCTGTGTATAAGAACCCCACTGTCACTATGGTTTGGTGTGCAGAAGAGGGATAGCTTGAAGGATCCACCTTTTCAGAGGTTCTTACCAGAAAGGGAGAGTGAGATTTTAATTTTTTGGGCTACTACTTGTATTGCAACATCAACATTGTTAAAGAGGGCTTCTGTTGACTGCATTGCTTGGAATACCTGCAAATTTCTATTAAGAGAGATGGCAGTGCCCAATATGCTTGACATATACCTAGCAAACAGTTTGTATTTGGTAGAAACGGAGTTCAAACCATTTTTAGCAAATACACTGGTACAAGTATCAGCAGAAACTGATATCAAGGTTAAAAAAAATAATAATTTTCACATAATGTCTCAAAACGGAAATTAGATTTCAAAACTGAAACAGGACTATGCATCTCTCTATACTTAAAAATAAAATACTTATTTATTGAGAGTGCTGGTCTTTTACTCTAAATATTCCTTTCTTCTTCTGTGTATTTTTTCCTCCTTGCTGACAAGCTGCTGCAATAAACTTCAAAAGACAAGATGGCTTATTTGCTTTTTGATTTAAGCACCTTTAAGAAAGACCTTTTAAAAGAAATAGCTACCCTGATTAATTTACCCAACATACCTCTGTGTTTGTAGCACCCTTTTTTTGTTCTGACTTTACAAGCCTTCTTTCCTCTTTTGAATGAATACTAGAGAAGCAAAAATGTTTGCTTTTGCTACTTTTTTAGCTGCATTGTTTTTTCGTACTACCTGTCAAAGATGAAATATTAGTACATTAAACATTTTTTCTTTTGTTTTACACGTGACACGCTATTTTTGTTTTCTTTTTTTTTTAATCCCCCCTTTCTCTAATATACTAATTGAAAACTGCGCGCTAAATTTTGCAGTCTGGGAGGAAATAGGAACATAAATAAAAATAAAAGGTGTGAACTCAGTCATTCTTCATCATTCTTGAGGCTTTACATGGGTACATGTTTTGGGGCTATTCTGTGTTGTGTGGGTGTGGTAGATATTAGCTGGAACAGGACCACCCTGGGAGTCAGTTTGTGTTTATTTTGGTACTATAGAGGATTTTAATTAAGGCTAGGCACTCTTCTCTCTTTTTTTTTTTTTGAGCTTATTTCTTTGAAGGCATCTTATTATTAGTTTGGCTCTAACAAGAAGTATGCTGTGCCAAAATTTTTTTGCTCAGCACTACTGAAACGTTGTTTTCTTTTTCCATTCCTAGATTATAGAATTGTAGATAATGCAGATATTATCTTTCTGATGATACAAGACTGCTCTCAACATCACATCCATCAGCTTTATGTAGTCTTTTTTTGAGTGCTAGGCCAAGACTAACCAGAGCTCAGAGACAGGAAATTATTCCTGGCATTAATTTTGGTTTTTATTGAGTCAGTTCTCTTATTTGCTGTGCCACCTTAAGCTTTCATTTTCTGTCATTATTCATGCCTCTGTTCAAATGAAAGTTAGGAAAATTCATATAAAATAACACATGTTCTTGTTTTTCTGAGTGTTACCTTCATAGTGAAGAAAGCCTGCTGTTCTCATGATCTTTAGCTGCTTGGTTGTTCTGTGTCTGTATTACAGGGTTTTTCCCTCTCACTCCGGTATAAATCACAAGGTGTTGGTGTTAGTAATGCCACAGTCAGGATAAATCTAACACTTTTAGCATTCTTTCTGAATTCTTGACCAGGCTTTTAGCTAATGATATGTCAGCATAAACTCCACAGAAATCAATAATCTCCTAGATCACCATGGCCTGGGCCCAAGATATTATGTGATTTAAAGCATGCTATTTTTTCTGTAAAAATTATTTTATGTGCCATTGATTTTAGAGTTATACTGCTGTTTGGGTCCCTCTTCTCTTTAGTACTCCTTTTCTAGAGCAGTGTTCAAGGACATCATGAACATCCCAAATCTGGAGGGCAAGCCATAGCTTGTGATGTACTTGTGCCAGTAGCAGCATCTGCTCTTTGCTATTTTCTTTGGACTCAGATTTGAGATGGCAGAAATTTGCACATGGTGATTTCTTTGGATACTGGCTTCTGAAAAATGCACCCCTTGTGTTTTGAACATGTGGTTATGTTCTGCCATGTGATGGTTTTCTCTAGAAATGTGGGACTCCTGCATTTGATCAAGGTTTAATTCTGATACGAACCCTGTACCCTTCTCTCTGTATTTGAATTTCACAGCAGCAGAGCTCGAGTGACTTCAGCAGAGGCATTACTATCTTGAATAGTAAAATAGGACATGCAAGTGTCTTCCATCCTGCCTGCCTTCCTGCCTTCCTGCCTGCCTTCCTGCCTTCTTCCTTCTTGCCTCCCTCCCTCCCTCCCTCTCTCCCTCCCTTCTGCCTTTTTCAGCAAGCAAACATTGCATCTGTCTGGCTGTGTAGACCTGTGCAGATGAAGTGGAATTAGTGAACCAATCCTGATTTATAACAGTCTTAAATACTTAAAAACTCCAGACCTGAGGATAAGACATGAAAATTCTGTGTTGCAGTGATTTGGAATCCACAAAACAACTAATCTTAACTGTATCATGTAGCCTGTATTCAACCAGGTTATTACAGTGCCGAGGCCAGCAACTTCTGTTAGTTCAAAGGTAATTATTCTCAGTTTAAGGACAGAAGAACTTCTCTGACTCCTTCAAGAAATAGAACGCACAATGAAGCATATAAAATAAGAGGAAACAGAAGCTGTGTATGGAATATTAAGAGCAAAGAACTGATCCTGTTATGGTTTACACCTTCTCATTGATTTTCAGAAGCATTAGATGGCTATGCAGGGATATATGTTATGGAAAATTGCTTTGAGCTGTTCAAAAGAAACAGCAAAAATTAATGTGCATCTCTGCATGCTAAACATAAACTTGCCAGTCTCATTGCTCTATCTTCTGCAGAGGTCACTAGGATAAATGATTTAAATTCTCTGCATATCTCACTTTATTAATTAGACATGTTTTTCACATCAGAATGCCTGTTTCTTTGCCTTCATTTCCTTCTTGTTTTCATGCTTCCTTATGCTGGATTACGTTTTAGACTGAGAACAGACTTACATAAAATGATACTATACCAGTCAGTAGAAGATTGTCTATTGCCTGGGTATACCTGGGTATATTTTACAAAAGCTACTGAGAAATTGGTGAAAATGGTTTGAGAATGAAAAAATAAGGCCAGACATAAATATAAGTGGAGCATGTTCCTGCAGGCAGTTCCTCAGCCAGGGAAGTTCGAGTGAAAAAAGAGTAGTCTTCCTGTCTCTGATTCATACCTTGTGAGAGGTTTCTTTGATGATTTTTCTTTTGTGTAGCCAAAGCAATGCTCATTTGCCATTTATTTATGGTTTAATACTGATGCATCTGGACGAAAATTGAACAAGGGATAGGGTTAAATGAGAGGCACGCCCTGACATAGAAACTACGGGGCTGATGAGTGTCTCAGAAAACTGACTGAAAGGGAGTATTTTTTCAATAGGTCCTGCAAATAACAGCAGAAATGAACTGATCACATTTTGGTTTAATGGTGCATTTAACTAATTCTGAATTACTGGGGAACTCTTTTGGAAGTGTTTCTCATAGCAGCATTAATACCAAATGAATTAATTGAGATCAGCGTTATTGCAGTGAATAATTGCAAATAAATTAATATAATTACAGGGAAATAAAAGTGTTAGCAATTTAATTTTTACATTTGATTCTTCATTGCCAAGATCCTATCTGTTCTCCCTTGCATTAAGGTCTGTCTGCTTATTCCATATCTCACTGCTTAGGTAGAGTTTGTAATTCTGGTGGTTCACATGTAAGGCGTATTGTAATTCCCGGGGGGTTTTGCTCATTCATACCTGTCTGTGCGTATATCTGTAGACTTCTAATGTGGTATCAGAGATGTCCTCATAAATCTTACTGGACTGATTGACTATCAGTGATTTTGCTGAGTTTTACAGAGGAGAAAGAGACTGTAAAACTTGCCCATGGTTGAATTTGAGTATGTGAATAATGGTTTCAGCCCAACAGTCTTTTTTCTATCTCCGATCATTTTTGCTGACATAAGTCTAAAGTAACTTGTTCAAGGTCAGTGGAATTACATCAACGTAAAATTTGGGTAAATAAGAGGAGAACCAGGTTTCCATGTGTACTTCTCCTAGGAGACCTCTTAGGATTTGATGATCAAGTCAGCAAGCTGAGGAATAATTTTCCTTATTCTGTAAATGCAACCAAAAAACAAGCTAAATTTGTTTTGACTTTTCCAGTCATATTTTCTCCATTCTAATGTGAATGAATCAGATAAGGAGGATTCCTCTGCCTACGCGATTATACAACTTGTATTTGTAAATTTGAAGGAAGAATAGAGAAGAAAGGTTTTAGAGTCTGATGGAGAATCCTCATTTGATAAAGCAAGGAGAGCACTTTGACCTAAGTTACTTGAAAAACCTTTAAATTTAAAGGCAACAGGATTATTTAAGCTTTGCCTTCCTAAGTATGGGTATTTAAACTTAGTGGAGAAGCTAGCCAGCAGTTTTATTCATTTTTCTTAGTGTTTGAGGAGGTTGCTGGTCTCAGAAAGAGATGTTGAGATTTCTTTGTGAATGTCATGAGAAACATCAAGGGAGCTTGCTTTTTCAGTCTCTCCAAGGAACAGACTTTCTTAGTAGGATCAGGATGCTCAGGTGAAATCACTTTAAAGAAAGGTGGGTGGGGGAATTCCTGAATTTAGGAACCAGTGTAGTCCAGCTATATGCAGCATAAAACAAACTGGGAATATTTTATTATTTTGTCTTGATGATACTTGATGAGCCCAGCCTGTGATGGCTGAGTGTGTGCTATGCTGTGTCAGAGGAGACTTCCGCAGTTCTTCTCATGCAGCTCTGCGGGAATGGCCTGGAGCACGTGCCACCACAGCAGATACCACAAAGACCATGCTTTTTGCTACACTACTGATAGATTTTATATCTGCACTTTGCAGGAAGGCTCTCCTGGGTGCCATATTTCCATGAATGATGAGGAATGTTCTTTAAACTTCCATTCTGCTATAACTATGAAGAACGCGTAATACTTTCTAACTATTAAGTCCTATCGCAAGTGTGAGTTTTGGCTTCAAAGTGTGGCTTGTGAGTTTGCAGGTGTTTAGCTCCACTGAAACCACTTCATCTGTTTCTGCATTTGTCACCAGTCTTGCTTTATCAGAAGGAAAAACTGGCCATAAGACAGAGCTGAGAGGCTTTTGATTAAAAAAAAAAAAGTGCTGAACAAACCCCTTGACTTTGATATAGAAGCCTTTGTGAATTCTGGTCCCCATTTTTAGCTATACAGGTAATTGGTGCCTGGCAGCTCATTCCTGTTGTATTTCTTTGGCTTAGCTTTGTGTTAATTACCTAAATTTACTCATTTAGAGGCATCACTGCATGTAGTTTGGCAGGCACACATTTTGCTAAAAAGACTTTCATGTATGATTTTCTGCCTGCACTGGAAGCTGCATTTAGGGTACTGTACTTCAAAATGTTATTGTTTGCTTTTAGTCAGATAAACAAATATTATGATAATGAAAAGTCCATGAACAAATGGTGACAACAGCAGAGCACTAAACATAAGAATTAATTAGCAAGAACAGTCAGCTATCCCAGATGTCTGATGTAATTTTGAAGAGAGAACTTGAAATATTTAAGACATTCAAAGCACCATTTAGGAGGGTGAAAAACTTCCATGCACTTTAACATCTAAATTACAAATGTGATCTCTCTTTTAGCTACTGGCCTATAAATGAATGATACCAAGGCTTACACGCCTACAGTTCATCAGTTGCAATAAAAAGACTATTCCTTTGCTGGTATTCTGACCATATGTTTCTTCCCAGTTCTGAATTTTTTGTCAGGATGGGCCGGGACCTAATGGCTGAAGGAAGGATTCTTCTCATTGTCAGTAGCTCAGACCTGTGCATGTTACACCAATTTCTAATATCTTGTGCTGGAAAGTGGACCCACTCATGAAGCATCATGCTGAAGCACAAACATTTCCATTGTGTCTGTGTTTTCCCTCACTTCTTTTACCACAGTCTTTTCTGTCCTACAACTGCTGTATGTGTCTGTTCTTACTTTGCTGAGGTTTTGAGGACACATTTATAAAAGCCAGTTAAAGAGTGAGGTCCTGCTGTGTCTATTAGGGTCCAGGTATCTCAAACAATTATTTACCTCTGGTATGTCCTGTCACATAATTTTATTTAGTTTAAGTAGCAAGTAAAGTTGCTTAGAGGCTTCAGTTATCCTTGGTCAGCCTGAATCTGTGCACATCAGTGTTTTAGCGAGTGGACCTGTGCTGGTACAAAAAATACTCTGTAAATATCATCTCAACTGCCACCATTGGGGTTTCCAGTGCTGCTGGTAGATATTGCCAGACTGTGGCTCAGCTACCTACTCAGGAAAGGGGACAAACTAGATTCCCTATTGCAAACTTTGCCATAACCATACGCAGTTGAATCACAGTTGGCAAAGGTAATCTCAGACATAGTGGGATGCAGGGTAGAGCTGTAGCATTTTTTCTTCTTTCATTGCTATTAGGCCAAGGCTAACTACAATTTTCTCCTAAAGAAAAACTGTCCAGAGGTGGTCTGCCCACCTCAAGTATGACCGTGGGAGTTTTTTTAAAAAAGCCCTTTCCTCTCTTAGTTAAACAGACCATATCATGGCAGGACTTCGGTTCTAAATCCAGATAAAGATTAATGTGAAGTTTAACTTCACTGGAAATGAGAATTGTCCCTGTGTGCTGTATGAGATTTGTGAAATGAGGAAATACTCACTAAAGCAGAGCACTGGCATATTTTCAAATTAAGACCACGGTGAAAATGAATTCAGTGCACTCTGGTTAATTAACTAACTAGAAAGGTATGAGAAATTCTATCTCCAATGACTAACACAGTCTGCCTTTTGATCTCAGTGCAATAAGAAGGAAGACAGAGCTACTGAATGTCTTAACAATGTTGATTTTGTATACTCAATGAAAGTTTCCCAGAACTGCAAATATTTAGAGTGAGTATATGTTTTTGTGTAGTCATTTTTCCATGACCACATTATCTCCGTTTAGGAGGACTCTCTTTCTCTGTTCTTGCTCCAGGTCTCAACCAAAAATTTGAGTGCCATTTCTTTTGCATAAGAGCCATCACCTGGGCTGAAAGGAAAAAGGCAGTGTAGCAGTGGCAGGCTCTACTTGATAGGCTTTCTCCTAAGAAAATATCAAGTCCATTTCAAATGGACTCAGCTCTTTCCAATTTCTATTTCATATATTAATGGTTTATCTTTCTCTCTCTTTCTTTTTTTTTTCCTTTTTTTTTTTTCTTTCCCTTCCCAAATATTTTATCAGTTTCCCCCTTCTCATAGCACCAGGCAATTTCTGGAAGCCTGGCTATGTGCAATAATGAAGGGAAATCCTTACTAAACATCTGTTACCTTCATGGGACTGAGTACAACTTCTGCAGGAGGGACTTCTTGTGCCTTAGCAAAAGCCTGCTTTCACTGGCTCCTGCTACACCTATGACATCAAAAGGTGTCTGGTGCCTGCCCTGTAACAGTGTTTAGGGATAAAATTCCACCTGGAAACATCGCAGTTATGTGAGGGAGAAGCATGAAAAGGGCAACACGGCAGCATAGGAAAGTGGATAGGCAGCTGGCCTGTGGGACAAAGGAATGGCCAGAATGGCTTATATGCGTTCATCTAGTGGTCACATCACTTCCTTCACCCCATTTCTTTTCTCTGCAGGCAAGCAGGGTGTGACCTGATGATTCCCTTGTCAATAACCTACGGCAAGATCATTAGGGAGGAAAGAAATGGGGCTGAAAAGCAAAGCAGGTCCTAGGAGAGAGGTTGTTGCCATGAATGTGATAAGGAATACACGAGAGGAATTTTTTTAAAGAAAGAAAAGGGCAGGTAAAAGAAAGACAGAGTAATGAAAAGAAAAGAGAAAAGAATTCTAGACACCCGTGAAGGAAAAATTATGATGATTAATACAAGCAAAATAATGAGGAATACAGAAAATGAAAGTGAGTACGAGAACAGAGCAAAAATGTAGCATTTTAGGACTGTTTGTTTTCTTCTGTTTTATTGGCAGACATTCTTGAAAGGCTTTAGGAAGGTGTTCAGGTCAGATACCTAATTTCTGATGACTATTTTTCTGCTGTGGAATGTGCCTTTAAACAACCGCCATTGTTTGCTCTTTTGACTTAGTATGTTAAAGACATAACCACTTATATTCTGTTCTGGTTTTCAGTGTTGGTCTTTCTTCCCTTGACAGTCCTAACAGGACTCCAAAGTGACATTACGAAAGTTGTGTAGCATGGAAACACTTTTAAGATAAAACTGGTGAAACATTGTGGTGTGTAAGCTTACAGTTGCTTGTAGGAGCAACTTCAGGGGGTAGATTCTGAATATGATGTTTATAAGAATCTATAATAGATTAAAAATCTATTAAAAAGCATTGGAGTTGTTGCTTCACAGATCTGTACCACAAGTCTCATAACTGAATAAAAAGTCTTAAAGATATGAAATAAATGAAGCTCCTACCGTGAAGCTTGGAGCCTAGAAGGAAAATACATCTCACAGTTGTTATTCACAGAGAAATAATTATTTTTATATACATCTTTATATTTTTAGGACACTTGATTTTGAACAATTGTGTTGGCAATATAGTAAAAATAGCTTACTGCTCTATAGACAGACTGTGGCAAAGGGCAAATTTAATGTGAGCATCGTCTAAGTCATTCATCTGTGCCTAAACTAATTCTGATGATCTACCAGGGACTTGGAGCAGATTGCAGTGTCTGCCTTGTTTATGCATCCAGATTTCCTTTTATTGGGGGGGTGGGGGGGAGTGCAGTGTGCTGCTGACTGGGACAGGTAACAAAAAAACCGATACAGGAATTTGGATTGGAGTTAGTAGTTACCTGGGTCATATATGTTTGGGTTGTGTTAGAAGTTCAGAAGTGCTCTGAGCCTTTCCTCCACACATCTTCCCTTGATCCTGCTGTGGAGGTCTGTTTTCTGCAGTTCTCCCGGATGAGGAAGATCCATGTCTAAAGTGTTATAATCCACCTTGCCGGTCAGAAGAGGCTACTGCTCATGTTGTAAAAGTCGATGAATCTTAAGAAAGTGTGCCTCAGGCCATTAAAGCTTTTTGTATTGAACTCAATGAAGAGGAGAGATGAGAGGAAGCCACGTCAGTGAGATGTAAGTATTGCTCCTGCACCTCTCAGTTTCTGTGCTGATAGAGGACTGCTGAGAAATGTTGCCAAGGAATACTCTTCCTCACACAACCAAGTACTTGCAGCAGCACCTGTGAGTTTCTTCAGTCCAGCAGAGAGCCAGTGAAAGGGTACAAACCCAGTGCTTGATTTCTAAATAGTTCAAACATCTTTTAATCCCCTAAGTTTACAGCAAATACTTGTTTCATTCCACTTCACTTTGCTACCTCTTACTTGAAGGAATAACCTTTGCTTTGTTCCTCATCACTTCTCTGCCCCACAGGACATGGTGCCAAAAGCATTAATAAACTCCAGTGCTACCATCACTCTCATCTAGCTACAGTAGTGTCATAAGATTCTGGTTTTGCAGCTGCTTTACGTATATAAACTTTTTATCTCCCATTCCTTTAAATGTTTTATTACAGGAAGCATAGCTGTTTGTTTCCTGGCCCCCTCTCTCCCTTTCCTGAGAAGGAGAAAGTATGGCTGTAATAAACAAGGTCTGACTCTCTTCTGAAATCTCTTTTCCACTGAGGAGGCACAGCTGTTCATTACTGAATATTCTTCATTTTGGATGTGTGTCTGACTTACATAACTCAAGTTGCATCCTCCCTCACCTCTGTTTATATGGAGGAAAGTAATACAAAAATGGTTGGAGGAGAAAACAAGAGGTATCTTTAACCTATCATCTATCAAAATTAAAATCTGTTAAAATTCATATTTCTTAGTAGGTAATTCATCAGCAAGCTCTCTTTAGGTGTTGGCTGTGGTGTTTGTTTTACGCAGAGAAAGTGGTGTGTGGGAAGCAGCCAGAAACTACCATAAGCCAAATGTGAGACTGAGAGGGAATCAAAGTGGTGCAAATGACTCACAGCACAGAACGTGTCCTCTGTAACTGCCGGAGCTCTTGCTTGGAAGAAAATTTATCCCTGTTTGCCCTGGTACAAACCCATACATGAGACAAAAAGAGGCTTTGGCAGATCTCTTCTGGAATTTTTTTATAATTTGTTTAATTTTTCTGTGTGCCTGTTACATTATGTCAGAAAGTGGGATAACCATTCTTCTCTACCCACTGTGGATGCCGAGTTATGAAATCACTGCTGTTTGTAAAACACAGGGAGATCCTTAAGTGGAAGGATCAAACATTTCCTCAATTGGAAAAATCAAACATCTTGAATAAATAATTTTGTACTGGGCATTTTCTTCCTACTAGGTATGAAAGGGTCTTAATGGCCTTGGATTTATAGCAAGCTTTAATCTGCTCCCAGGTGGCCACTAATCCTGGAGAAACATTCAATTTTTTCAAAAATTGGTTGCTCTAATAATGAATATTTCTAATGAGAGTATAGGAACTGATCAAAATCTATATATAGCACAAAACACCTACTGGTGTACTTCAAGTGGTGATGTTATTGTTAGCATTCATAGTTTATAGAAGTTGTTTGCTTGCAGTCTATTTATTAACTTCTCTGACATCACAATGGAAAACACATTGTTTGGATGACAGCAAAGGAGGATTCTTGGAAGCTAACTGAATGCATGTTAAATCTGAGCAGGGGTGACAGACTTAGGGATGGTAAATGGTCCAGATCACTTCAAAGAGACCTCCCAGCTTACCTGGGGTTTGTGCGAACAGGTTTGAGCCCTGTTTCCTTTATTCACAGGGCTCCAAATTAATGAAGATTCTGAAGTGATTCTGTTGTTCATAACATGCCTGACTTACATTTGAATAGGAAATTTGTCAAAGAATGTTAGAGCATATTGCTGTTTTTTGGCATTTTAGGGAGGAGATAAGGTGTAAATGATGTTGTCAGAAATGTGGTAGTAGTAATTGCCTACAACGAGTGCAGGCTTATTATTCACAACAAGCCAGTCTTTTTACTGACAGCTGCCATCAATACTCATTAAAAATATCAGACCTTTATACCACTTCTAGAGCAAGGATTAAAAAAATTAAATGAGATAAATTTAATAATCCCCAAACCTGCCACATCCTTAAATGCATCCACTTGCAGAAACACTCATTGCATTCACTGAAAGCCTCTGACTTCTGATTGTTCTGATGATATACTGCTGTGCTGAGGCTTCTAAAAGGAATTAAGTCTTACATTTATAACTACTCTTATTGGAAAACACGTCACTTTTATGAATGACTTTTACAGAGTGTGTAACATTCCATAAGTATATCTAGTTTGCAGGTTAATCGTAATAGATTGCATAGGTTCAAATTATGTAATTTTTCAGCTTCCTTGAAAGTCAAGAGTGCAAACCCTTGAATAAACTCAGATTATAAACACTATTCATATAACTTTATATCTTGAAAGTCTCTTTTGGTGCTCTGTTATTAAAATATTATGAAAAATGAAAGAACTCTGATTAAATATGCCTGCATGGATAAATTTACATTAATGAGCGATGATTAATTATGAGTTAATACCCCTTTCAGAAAAAGCATTTTAGGTGGCATAATGAGCAGGGTGAAATGATAATCCGGCAACAATCCTCTGCTGAGAAAATCAAAAGCCAGACACAAAGTGCTGTTATGCATTTTGGAGCTATGCTGATAGTAATCACAATTCTGAACTCCCACTCAGCTGTGCTCTCCTGGCACCACAAGATGTCACTATGCAATCCAGGATGATTTTTAGCCCTAAAATTTTTTTTGAAAGGTTTTTAAAGCTAAACTCAGAAACAGGTTTATTTCTTTTTATGTGTTCTCAGGAAGAAAATAAAGCTCATAGGATAGCCTATATTGAATACTCATAATGCTTTTTAAATAAATTAAAGTGTATAAGACTACCAGAATCTTGAGAACAACCTCCTTTATTTAAACGATAGTGTATAGATCCTGCCAGCAGTCCTTGTGAAACTGCTGATAATCCATAAGGAATCCAGGAGCGTGTTTATGGCAATTGTTCCTAAGTGCCATTTTTAAGGGTGTTATTCTGCCGTTCACTCTTCCTGCTCATCTCTCCACCAGGCAGTGTGACTTTGTCTCCCTACTCTCACCAATACACATCCAACTAGGTGGAAGTGTGTAAGAGTATTAAGCTGTCAAAGAATTGCACCAGTTCTAAAAAATAGCAGCAATTTCCTGTACTCCACGCTACAATTAAACAGTCATAATATGGCATCCTATAGACGCCAGCCCCAGAAAGAATCAGCTGAAAAGAAAATCACTGACAGTGGAGATCTCATTTTCTGTATTCCTGTTTTAGTAGAAAAATATGTGTTTAAGTCTTTCTTTCTTTGATGTATTTCTTGGTAGGACTGTGATCTTTTACACTTTTGTCATATTTGGTCTGGATTTTTAAACTTTTTTTTTCTTTTCTGGGAGATTAGATAAGGACATGCTGTCTACACATACGCCTCTTCATGGCTGCTGCCTAAGTAAGTAAAGTGCTGTAACTTCAAGATAAGGCAAACACCACAGCCAGAAAATATTCTCTGGGAAAGCCTTGTGCAAATGAACACTTCATGTTACCTCACCTTGGTGGTGGAATGAGAAAGTCACACCTAAAATATGTTTTAAGTGACTCTGCATTCAAAATGTGTTTCTATCTTCTGACCTGAGGCTGACTAAGGTGCACAGCATGAAAATTTAAGCCAGTCAAAAGTATTTATTTACAAGCTAAAGATAAATGGTAGAATCCTGAGAGCAAGGATCCCTCTATTCAGTTATACATGTCTTTTGCTTAATTCAAACATCTAATGGAAAATTCTATTATAGGCCCTTTCTCTGATGCTACACATCAGGAACATATCTACAGCAGAGGAAGCACAGAGATTGACACTGAGGTCTTGCTGATTAGATCAGGGAAGAGATAAAGCTCAGCTGCTCCCTTTTAATTCTGTAATATTACATACACACCTAAGTTTTGTTTGGACCATGACGGATTACTCTTTCTCTCTCTTACACCTTGATTCTTTTTAGAGCTTTTATACTGTTTTCTTTTGACTTTCATGAGGTAAAATCTTGCCCATGGAGCCTCTGAAATATTCTTGCTGGCATCCTCCTGGCACCATAGCCACAGTGTCCTGGACAGGCATAGGAATGTTCCCTCCATCCCTTAGTCTAACTCATTCTTGCTCCTGGCCTGACTGCACATTGCTATCGTGGCTGTACAATATGGCCTGTCCCAATGCATCCTTATTTCACTGTCCAGATTTTCCTAAATGCCATGTGTTGAGATAAAACAGCTCTGTGGTGCAGCTGGGGCACAGACTGTTCTGCCTAGCAGTCAGTCAGTCAGTTACGTCCAACTCCCCAGGCATGCTGCTGTACAGAATCATAGAATATCCTGAACTGGAAAGGACCCACAAGGATCATCAAATCCAACTTCTGGCTCTGCACATGACAACCTCAAAAATCACACCACGTGCCAGAGACAGGGTGTATGTGTAGGGGAGGATATCCTTGAGCAGGCCATGGCCTTGCAGAGGTGCTGCAGTGGCTGAGGACAATGGCTGTGGCTGCAGGCAGCTGCCAGGTGAACAGTGTTGTGCCAGGGCAGAGGCAGGGAGGGAGCCAGGACCAGCATGGTAACTCCAGCTGTGTTAGCTGGAGAGAAGGGAAGTGTTTTCACCCAGGGTTTGAGGTGCTCCTTAGCCCTTGAGAAGAGGGATGCTACATTATCTGCATGTGGTATGTATGGCCACATTTTCAGCTGGTGGGGTGTTAGTCACTAGGCATGGAAAGAGAAGAAGACACCCAGAAGGAAGGAGGAAGCATCAACTTGTTTTTATTGACCTTTTTGGCTGAAAAGGGTGGTATCAAAATACTCAGTCTCTCAATGTAGCTATCATGTCGTTACCTCAGCACGTGGCATCAACAGTGGTGTTTTAAATGCTGTTTGTTCCCTTTTAAACCAGTATGTATTCTATTTCCCCCACTGTGTTGCAGTCCCCTGCATTACTTACCCTATCCCTGGAGGAGGTGACATTGAAAGACCAACTGACCTTTCTTGCAACACAGAGGGTCAGGGAAGAGTGCCAGGACAGAAGGCCCACCAGGGATGGAGAAGGAAATTTGGGAATACTCTCAGTCTCTACCCTGGGACTTAGGTTATATTTGGACCCACTACACATGCTTGGTTCTGGAAAAGGCAACAACTTATAATTGCAGTTACATCTGCAGAACAGATATTTGAGGAAAGAACAAAGATCAGGAGACAGTTGTGGCAGTGCCTGAATATGGTGAGGGCACAGCTATAGACCCAAGTACGGAGTGGGAATATCTTTTTGGCCTTCCAGAACAGCAAGTTGGGAGCAATGCCTTTTCCTTGTGAGAAAGGAGAGGAGCCCTGTACGCTCTTTCTGTAAGACTTCCTCCTGTTTATGTTGGTTGTAATGAGACTGGAAAGAAGGACACATATTTTACTTCAAATGAGAGAGGTTGGGAGTCTGCTTGTAGTTCATTCATGGCTGCTGTCAGGCACCCATGGCAGGACCCTAGCACCCACGAGCAAGGGATGATCTCTGTGCATCACTCTGCTGGTGAGGCAGGAACTGATGCTTTGCTAGAGCTACTTTTCATGCTGGTGCCAAGGATAAAGAGTGTGAATAGTTCTGAGCTGCTGAAAATTGCACTTGATGAATGTTTGACAGAACGAGAAGGTGCAGTTGAATGCACATCTCTGTTGATTTATCAGTGGCTTGCACAATGGCAACACCTATGTACATAGATCCATGACTCCACGGAATGTACGTGAGAGTGCAAAACCAAAAGTGCAAAACTTCCTGCAGACAGCAAATGAAACTGCTCTTGGTGGCTCCTGATGGCCTCTGAGACTGAAACAGGAGAGATTGTTGTCGCTACACCTAAGTACAGCAAGTGTGGGTCCCTTCCAGAACACATTTGAAAAAATCCTGATTGCTTTTAGGGACAGAAGTTCTCAGTACATGATAAACAGAAGGGCATGTGGCCTCACAGACTTCTGTGAGAAAAACAGGTACAGAGACCTAAATTTCTGCTCACTCTGAAAGGGTGGAATAGAGAAATGACACAAATGGTCCAACAAGCAAAAAAAAGACAAAAATAGACCAAGAGATGAAAATGGGAGTAAAATCAGAATCTAGAAGCTGGTGTACTGCCTGTCTGGACCTGGAGGCTTTGCATCTAGAATTTAGGCATCTGCTGCTGGTCAGCATTCTGTCTGGACAGCAGCATAATTCACTAGTAAGTGCTTGCAGTACATGCCCAGACTAACCACTGCAGTGGTCAAGCCTCAGCTGTGGCAGGCTTCAGCCATGTGGTTGTTGTCTTAGTGAATCTGAGTGTGGCTGAGGTGACTCTTTTTATGGAATGTAAGCTGTGATGCCTGAGATGAGGGGGCTAGCTCTTAGGCAGCAACAAGATACAGATGTATTTTTAACCTAGTAAATTTTCTGTGGAGAATCTTGGTTCTTCCCCTAAACCTCGAAAGTCACCATCTCTTTGCAATGTTGGCAGAGGACAAGATGGTAGTAAGCACAGTCTTTTCTAAGATATTATTTTAGATATATTTCTGACCTAAAGTTCTGACTCCAGGCAATGAAGAGTAGGGAAATATTGAGGTATGTTAGGCCTGCAGTAAAGAAAAGGATGGTGAGCATCAGACCATTTTTGGAGTGGTCTTCGAGAGTCACCTAAGGAAACAGCACATTCAAAGTTAATAGGACCTGCTTCTAGTGTATAGTGTTAATTATTATGAAAATTGGCATAATTGGGCCTATTCAGTGGTAGGAATCTCACTCATGGAAGTAGTTCTACTGTGTGTATGACAAAACTGCAAACTACTGCTCTGAGAAGGTTAGACAGAGAAAAAAGAAAGGTTTCAATGTGGTGAAATTATACGAATGGGAAGTTCTCAACCTTGAAGAGGGTTTGGATTTTTAATATGACCATTTAAAAGAATAATACTGCTCTCAGCAAACCTTTCTGTTCAGAACGAATTATTTTGCTGGCACCTGATTGACAAAGATGTTTTTTGGTATCAGACACAACACAGAGTACACAAGGACACATATTTCCTCATTGGAGAGCAACAGATTATTTCCTGCATGGCTGTTTTTTAACATCACAACCTAAATGGCTTTTATGTTCTGAAAACAAAAAGCAGGGAGGAGAAATAAAAGCTTTTGAAGAAAAAAATAATTTTCCAACAACCCCGATTAACTGTAGAGGTCATTGAGGCAAAATGAATGGGACTAGAAATCCACTAAAAGCTACAGTACAAGGTACACTGAGACTGACAAGCCTTTCACCAAGTAGTTACAAATGGGACTAATTGTTTAAACTTGTTAGCCATTGCCAGAGCCTCTGATCCTTGAGTCAGCTATGGAGGCTAAGGCAGAAATCAATAAGGCATTGCTCACAATGAACTGCTAGACCATGTAGATGGCCTGAAGGGAATTGCTCAGTTCCCTCTGGTCTGGGGACTGAAAGTAGGCAGCTGAATCTCCAGAAACAACTGAGAACACCAGCCTGGGGCAATTAAGTCTTTTGCCACTTAAGGCAATGGTGAGGGTAAGGGGAGAGAGTAGAAATCCTGCATGAGAGGTTACAGGCTGGACTTTCGTGCTGTGCTGAAGCTTGTGGTGGATGCACAAACATCATTTGCATTAAGAAGTGAACAACCTGAGGCTGGCACTTTTGTCTTGGAAGTAACAAAAAGCTTGGCAGTACCATCACTGATATGAACAGTATGATAGCAAATTACATATAAACTGCAGTTGCTATGGAAAGGAGACATCGCCTAAGGCGTAATTCTGAATTGTTGGAGAAATTCCTTCCCATTGGCACATTTTGAGAGGTTCCTGTTATATTGATCAGCTGGTTTCAGGTGGAGAACTACAAGGTTGCAATTAAATGAAGCATGTTTTTGTAACAATTTTGGGCAAGCTACAAATTGTAAGCAAGACGTGAAAGAGAAATGTTGATAATTGCATGGCAACAGACTGAAAGACAGAGAGGTGCCATTGCTAGACCTGGTGGTCTCCTTGCCATCAGAGTCAGTTGTAGCCTCCATTTCTGTCCAGTGTTGCACAAAACATTGGCATGCTTTCTACATCTCTGACTAAGTTCTGAAAAGGCATCTCTTGTCTCTTAAGACACTCTGGTCTCTGCGCTGCTCTTTAGCTTTTGTTCTCTCCCTTCCAGAAGCTTAATAATGCAGTGCTACATGGCAGCTGGCTGACCAACCCTCAGTGTTATTCTCCAAGACTGCTCACTCCCTTTCACATCTCCGTTGTCTGTCCAAGACAACTGAAAATTATTCACATCATTTGTTTCAGTTTTTAGTCGAACTATTTTTGGGAGAAGACCAGTTCCAGAATAGTCAATAGCTTGGCAGTCAAAGAACGTCACTGTTTAAAGGAAAATTGAAAACGAAGGTGTGTTTCTGATTCAGGAAGTGTGTGGATGAACACTGGCTATGCCAGATCCAGGCTCAAATTTTAATACGGTTATTATCTGTTCTAAAGAAGGTGTGCATTGTGCTTGTGTGCTCATCCATCTTTTTCTTTTCTTTCTTTCTTTCTTTCTTTCTTTCTTTCTTTCTTTCTTTCTTTCTTTCTTTCTTTCTTTCTT
>VZTI01000693.1:1369-48066 GCA_013397865.1 Struthidea cinerea | reverse complement strand
TTGTACCCCCACAGCACGGGCGTGGAAAACACACAGCAGCCAGTAACACTGAAACAGGGGGTGTAACCAGGGCGGGGAGCAGGGATTACGGCAAATGGGGTAAGGGATAGGTGGGGAGAATGGAAGCCAATGGTGGGGCATGGTTTACAGCTTTTGGGATGTTCTCTGTACTTTCAGGGGTTCTGCAGCTTTAGGAGCCTCAAAGCAGAGGACCTTATGGTCCCCGTGGTTCTGCTGATGATGGCTCACTGCAATAGTTTTCTTCAGTAGAAGAAGGCAGCTGAAAAGCAGAAGCCTGCAGCAGCAGAGAGCTCTCTCTACCACGATGGCAGCCTCTCTCCTTCCGAACGCTGAGAGCACCAACAGCCCACCAGCCCAGGTGAAAAGAGAGTAGCTTCTTGGACCCCTGCGCCTGTGGTCTTTTGTTTCTCCCAAGCACCCAGCAATTTGTTGCCCTGGCAACATGTATGGGAAAAAAATCCTTAAGTGAGAAAAGAAGACAGAAGGGGAACTCCCAAAACCCCAACAATCAGATATGTTGCAATAGATTTCTGGGATTTGCATTTGCATTTCTTCCAGCATTAACATAGATTAAATGTACCTGGAGCAACATCCTATAGAAGGGTTAAAATTAATGGGGGTTTGGAATTAATTGGAGGGGTGTGGATTGCTTTGTGTTTTTCATATATATCTTTATTTCAAGTCCAGAGTTCCTACAATATTCAATTATTTTTCTCTACAGCTTTAAATGGAGTGCAGCATCTATTAAATTTAATTAGTTTCCCTGGAGGCTTGCAGGGCAATGTTACAGTTACTAAAGGAGAGCAGCCTCTAATTGACGGTAGCTTCTAAACAAAGATACAGGTAGTTGAATACATCCACTTTCAGGTCTGAGTTAGTTCAATGAGACATTGCCTTATGTTTGGAGATGGATGTGCTGTGGGGTTAATTGATTTGAAGGGTGCCAGGTTAACTTATCTTCGACTTTGTGTGACTCACAATTCCAGTGAGTTAACAATTTTACCATTAACTTGCAATGGAGAAACTGAGGTACAAGTCAAAGATCTGACAGCTTGAGTTTTTATGAAAATACACCCCAGGCATTAAAAAACACCCCCAGCTGCACTCAAATTCAACTACTCAATGGTTTTGAAATTACCTTGGCCTTTGAAATATTTGAACTACCTTTCAAATTTACTAAGCAGAATGTATCCTGAACAGAGAATCAGTCACTTGTCATCTTTCAGATCTGAAGTGTACAAGAGGCTTTGACTTGATCCCCATTGCTCGGAACAACTCCATGCAATGCTAGACTTCAGGAAGAGTGGCTGGAAAGTTGCGCAGCTGCGAAGGATCTGAGGCGTTTGCTGGAGTGATGAACATGAGCCAGCAGTGTGCCCAGGTGGCCTAGAAGGCGAATGACATCCTGGCTAGTATCAGCAATAGTGTGGCCACCAGGACTAAGGAAGGGATCACACCCCTGTACTCAGCACTGGTGAGGCCATGCCTCAAATTCCGTGTCCGGTTTTGGGCCTGTCACTCACTACAGGACAGACACTGAGGTGCTGGAGCATGTCCAGGAAAGGGCAAAGGAGGTGGTGAAGGTTCTAGAGCCAAAGTCCTATGAGGAGCGGCTGAGGAACATGTGGGTATTTAACCTGGAGAAAAGGAGGCTCAGGGGAGACCTTGCTGCTGCCTAGAACTACCTGAAAGAAGTTGCAGTGAAGTGGTGGTCGGTCTCCCGCATAACAAGTCATAACACTTCTGGGAACAGTTTCAAGTTGTGCCAGGAGATGTTTAGTTTAAGGAAAAGTTGTTCACCAAAAGGTTGCCAAGCTCTGTAACAGTCTGCCCAGGGAAGTGGTGGAGTTACCATCCCTGGAGGTATTTTGAAGACAGGTATTTTGGGGGCATAGTTTAGTGGTGGGTTTGGCAGTGCTGGGTTGATGGCTGGATATGATGATCATAGAGATCTTTTCCAGCATTCTATGGTTTTATTACTCTATAATTCTATGACTAATGTATGCTAACCTAGCAAACCTGGAAACTTCTGCTGTAGTGTTTTGGCACTCACATTGTCGTTGCAGCTGGTGTGTGATCTTCAGGCAGAACATAATTGCAAAGAACCATTAGCAGGGCATTCTGGAATAGCAATTGAAGAAAAGTATACATATGAATAATATGTGTGTTTTCACACTAACTCCTCTGGATCTGTTTGCTAGTACATATGTCAAGATCTGTATATTGATAATTTCCTTCAGGAATCTGTTTCACAAAGTTATATTGGATGATGAAGTAGTCTGCATAAAACAGTAAAGGGAAAGCATGTTGTGATTGGTGAAGAAAGAGGGTTTCACCTATTATCTTGATAATCCAACTATTTGGGAAGATATGAGAAGGAGCTCTTCTGAAGTTATCTGCTATATTTTAGATATGAATTATTGCTGTGGTCTGTCACACAGGGAAAAACTTAAAAGAAGAAATTAAACCCCAACAATAAATAAAAGGGACTTACCTAGAATGTGTTTTATTTTCCAATAACTTTTGCTGAGAAGCATAAAGCTCCTTTGAGATTCTCATTTTTCAGCACAAATTCCCACTAGACCAACAAACAATGTGTTACTATAATTTTCAGCCTTTTCTTTTTGGGAGTTATTAATTATACATTTTTTAATTCTTTTTTTTCTCTAGCCCCCTTCTTAAGTGATTCTGCTAATTATTTAACATCAGTTAGTCCATATTAAAATGCCACTTTTCCTAAATATAAGTTAGTTATTCTGCCTGTCACAGCAAGCAGTAAAATACGATGAAATTAAATGCTGTCTCTTGCTGTCTGCTCCTAACCATCTCATAGCCAAAATCAGATCTTGCAAAATGTTTGGATCTCAAATGCTTTCATTTTTCAACACAACTTAGATACCTCATTTTGGCTACAAAATGCAGAGACAGATCCCTAGCTCCGTATTTAGACATCTAAAGGAGTAACCTGATTTTCAGAAACACAGCCATTTTCAATAGGACTAAAAGACACTTGGTACTTCTGAGAAACATGCAATCTTAGGAAGTTTAAGTGAAGGTTGACTTTGACTTATTTGTACCTTGCACCTGCTCTAAGAAGGATAGCAATGCATTTCCTCCTCTCTGAAAAGTGCACCTGAAATACCTTAGGGAAATTAATTGCTTTCTGCAATATTAAACTGGCCATTTGGGGAAGGAGACTTTTCCGTGAACAAACAGAACTATTGTAAAAATGAGTCACTAAAGCTTCTTTTAAAAGCAAAAAGAACATGATAATGCAAAAAATTGGATGTAGAAGGTCATAGTTAATCTAACATCACCTTTCTGGAGAAGTTCGCACTGACTGGAAAATGGGGTAGGGTAACCTCCGTTTTCAAAAAAAGGAAAAAGAACCTCAGGATCCACAGACTGGTCACTCTCACTTCTGTGCCCATAAAGATCATGAAGCACATCCTCCTGGAAACTATGCTTAGGCACATGAAAAATAAGGAGGTGCTCGCTGACAGTGAACATGGCTTGACTAAGAGCAAATTGTGCCTGACAAATGTGTGGGCCTTCTGTGGTGGGCTTACAGTGTTGGTGGATAAGGGAAAAGCAACTGACACCATTTACTTGGACTTACACAAAGCATTTTACAATTTCCCACACAACTTCCTTATCTCGAAACTGGAGAAACGTGGATTTGACATGTGGACCACTTGCTGGATAAGGAATTGGCTGGATGGTCACACTCAAAGAGTTGTGGTCAATGGCTCAGTGTCCAACTGGAGAGCAGTGACGAGTGGTGTTCTCAGGGGTGCTATTGGGACTGGTACTGTTTAGCTTTGTTGGTGACAGGGACGATGGGATGGAGTGCACCCTCAGCAAGCATGCTGACAACACCAAGCTGTGTGGTGGGGTCAACATGCTGGAGGGAAGGGATGGCATCCAGTGGGACTGTGACAGGCTTGAGAGGGGGACCCAAGTGAAACTTATGAAGTTCAATGAGGCCAAGTGCAAGGTCAGGACAATCCCAAGCACACATACGAGAGTAATCCAGTGCAAGGAGCAGTTAGCATGGCTCAGTTTAACATTTGCTGCTAACATCAAGAAATGCCCTTTAATACTTACCTGTTCTCTTGGAGCAGATTTAAGCTGTGGTATTATGCTAATGTACATAAGTAGCATCTTCTCCTTGCAAGCAAAAAAACCCCAAACCCACCACAACCAACTTTGAAGAAATTCTTAGTAGTTTTAAAATTCCATGACTTTGGTCAAAGGACTGAGAAACCAGGTATTAAGGATTTCAGGCCTGTCAGAAGCTTCTTCCAATAAGAGGGCTTCTGTCATTCACAGTTGGGCACGTTCAAGTTTTCCTGCATTACTTACCTTCATGCTGACAGCTTGAGCGTCTCAGGGGACTGTGGGATTTTCTTTCCACTTTTTTTCCTTTCAAAGTGTTTTGAGTGTCAGAGGGAGCTGAGGAGCAATGTGAAGGAGTGAGAATGAGATGGGTTTTTTGGTGTTTCAACTACTGTCTATTAAATTTCAGACAAAATATTGGCAATTTGTTAAGCTTTTCCTCCCTAAATAATATTTAAAAGCATTCAATTAAGACTGTATAATGTGTTCAATGAGTTAAGCCACCCCATGATATTAGAAAAATATTACATATATAAATAAAATACATCAAAGCATTAAAAAGCTATTACACACTCCGAACATAAAATGGCAGAATAATGATGGATCCTGCCATGCAGCAAACATATTCAAAAATATTATCTTCCTGGTAATGAAATGCCATCCGTTTCATTTTAAGCTAAATACGTTAGACATATCAGTGGAGTCTGTGCTGACACAGCAGCGAGTTGAAATTGAAAATCTGAAATTATATATATGATTGGACACAGTGTTAAAGTAATTTATAGGAAAAACCACAAATGTGCTGGGTCTGCACCTTTTCGTGAACTCATTTTAGAGAATCAGATAGAGGAAAACTCTACCATTTCTAATGTGCAGTAGAATGGCAGCTCGCCAGGACCCCAATATATTCAGTATGAGGGGCAGAAAGAACAGGAGAGAAAGAAAGAGGCTAGTGAGACTTGATTCAAATTACAACAATTCTGCATAAGCCATCAAGAAAATGGCATTCGTTTTCATTGCTCTGACCTAATATGATATAGCAGCTGTAGGAACTATATTAGCTATCAAGACAAGAGGGAGATAACGGGGAAACATTTAGAGAGGAACATCAGGATAGGGCTAATTTCAGCTCAGCTGCAGATGCTTTGCATACTTTGCCATGGAGAGCAGAGTGGCAGCAGGAATCATTATGACGGTCATCTGATACCCAAAGTTTAGGCTGAATTCAGTTTCTGCTGACTGGAATGGAGCCTCAATTATTACAAACACACACACACATACACACACACACACAAGCCCCCCCTCCCCTTGACGTGCGCTGACAATTTCCCCGCTCTCATAAGTCTTTTAGTCTTCCTGGCTGTCTTGTCTTCAGTCAGCTAAAGGAAACCAAAGAAACAACGAGCATCAAAAAAAGTTTATTTCTTGGAGCAGCTCTCTAAGCTTTACTTTCAAGTATCTTTTACCCTATTTCTTATAGTTCTTTCCTGAATTCAGAGTGCTTTTCATTTGTTCTGGGAAAACAATTGAAGGAAGAGGCAGTAATTTACTGTTAATATATGGATTCAGTCCTAGAGTTACTATTACAGTTGTTAATGTGGTGATTTATAGTTTTGTATTTATTTATTGCTTGTTAATCAGAAATAAGGTAATTGGTGTGATGCAAAATATAGACAGATGTCTTCACAGAGCACTTACTTGCTAAGCAGATCAGACACACAAGTAATTTTGGGATTTTAAGTTAATATCTTACTTTATCTCAAACAAATATCCTAGATTTGCCTGATTTTTAAGAGCACCATTGTTCTGATTAGGCTTTGGGGTGACCTAGTTGAGGCCTTCCATTACCTGAAGAAAGTCTGAAGGAAAAATTTATAGAGACATTTTCCAAAGACTTGTAGTGACAGGACAGGAGGGAATGACTTCAAATTGAAAGTGAGTAGGTTTAGAGAACAGATTAGGAAAAACTTCTTCAGTGTTAGGGTGATGAGGCACTAGAACAGGTTGCCCAGAGAAAGTTGTGTATGCCCCATCCCTGGAAGTGTTCAGGGCCAAGCTGGACAGTGCTTTGAGCAACCAGATCTACTGAAAGATGTCCCTACCCATGGCAAAAGGGTTGGAGCTAGTTGGTCTCTAGGTTCCCTGTCAACCCAACCCTTCTATGATTCTGTAATTCTATGATTTTCTTCAGAGATCACAGCAGTCAGAAAACATGAAAACAAGTGATGCCGGGGTCCTTCAAATATATTTAATATAGTTTGATTGCACCACTGCTCTTCTGAACAGCAGTAAAAAAGTTCTTGGCTTTGGCAGCAACATATAAACAATACATATTCTTTACTCTGGATGGATGTTGCTTGTTTCTAATGCCAGTGAATGTTATCTTTTAATTTTTTTTTGTTATCTGAGTATTATAAAGAGGAGTTTTGTCTTGTTGATGGAACATCTGCAATGTTTGTAGAAGCAGCCCACTGCAGAAACTGGTGAGTCATATTCCACTCATCTGAAAGCCATGTCTGAATATCTATCGCACATAGAGAAAGAAGATTGTGTACATTGCTATTGCATTTTTACCACCTTGCCCTCATGCATAGTTCTTTGGTGTTAGGCAAGTCCATTTTGCTCTGGGCAAGTCAGAGAAGATCTACCACACCACCCTTCTGGAAACTTCCTCCAGAGAAGCCAGAAATGATCTGTAACATATTTGTACCTTAGCTATAAATCAGATTCTGCTTCACAGCTCCTGTTTAATGACGTCACTTCTAGTTCCACATTGTGTCAGGTTCCCTCTTCACACTGTTGGGACATGACTTTCAGTCCCCAGGGGTTCTCACTCAAGCTGGATACCAGAGGCACATTTCTGGTTTGAATTTGGGATCTTTAGACATCTGCTTTAGCGTGTTCCTGTGCACTTCCTTTCAATTTTCTCAAGGAAGATATCACAGCACTTTTCATTTTAGAAGTCCCTCTGATAATGATATAATGAGAAAAAGAGAACTTCATCTTAAATAGCTTATTCTCTAGCTTTCCTGTTTGTTTTTTTTTTTTTTTTTTTTTTAATTTTTTCCAAGAAAAAAGTTNTTTTAATTTGTTCCAAGAACAAAGTTCACGCTCCAAATGGGAAATTTTTACACTTTCTGAGTATGACTCTCTACCCTGCGTATCCTTGCTAAGCCTTCAGAAGGGCTGATGTTGACTGGAGCCTTTTCCTAATTTCACAAGGCTGCTTTGCGGGCAGTTCTCTCCTGAAGAAGCTATGAAATAGAAACAAGATACGTAAATGAAGTTAGCATACATCTCAGAGGTACAGTGTAGGACAACATTTCAGCCCTTTCCTGTTTATGTTTCTATTACTACTACTGACAAAAATATTTCCTTCGCTACATTTCCTTGAATATTATTGTCAGTGCTGAAGGTATTTTGAAATATTCAAAGAACAAGAAGGAATTGTGTCTGTCTCTCTTGGTTCTGATTATGTTTGTCCCAGAATATTTAAGAAATGCGAAGACTCCTACTTGCTGCTATGTTTACATTGTTCAGTGTTCACGATTACAAAATGAGGGACATTGCTTTCAGCGGTTCACCTGGTTTCCCTCAATGAAATGCTTTCTGGATATGTCATCTGATATTTGTAGGAAGACGGATTGAAAACGCAATGTTTCTTCCTGGTAATTACTTATTAAACAGAATTAATTCAGTACAGCTGATGTTCAAGGAGATCAAACTTAATGAATGATTACAAATCTATAATCAGCATTTTACAACCTATGTATGTGCCGGTGGATTTGTATACACAAGATGCAAGGACACAACTACTGATTTTTGTTCTATAAGGATTATTGAATGAGTTTTCTGTTGGGAAATGGGAGATCTCTGATTCTCTCTGTCAGCCTGGTGATGGGTCATGATTTTTCTGTTTATTCTGCTACTATTATTATGTTTCACGATGACTTGGCCTGCAGGCTTAAAGGCAAGCATCGTATTTCTTTGCACACAACAAATTTCTTGCATTCACTGTGAAGCTAACGTTGGTTTAACAGTCAGGAATTTTAACAAAATACAGCTCAAATCAGTACAATGAGTAGGGATGATGACGCACAAAATTAGAGGTTTCGGCAAATTAGTCAGCAACTTACAGAACTGAACATCACTACTCCTCAATGGGATGTCAACAACACTATGAAAAGTGAAGAAGAAATATGCTGAGGTGGTCTACTGCAATCCCACAGTAGGGTATTATCAGGCAAAGAAAAGAGAGAATTACTGTTGAGATATCTAGACAGACATAGTCTCTGATAATCATTATTAGCTCAGTTACCTTTCTTTCATTAAGGAACTGTTTCATTGGATACTACTTTAATTACACCACCTTAACCGAACTGGCAAAGTTATTCAGACTGCAGACAATTTACAGACAGTTTTGAGAATGATGTTAAGCTGCAGTAAATTAATCTTGTAAATGTGCCCAAACTATTTTTATGTCTGAAGATAAAATAAGAAAGCTAGTAGATTATTTGACACCCTAAAACAACTACATACACTTGAGAATTGGAACAAGCTTTCAATTTTGTATCTTTTCCTGAGATTTGTTTTGGATGTCCAGGCGTGGTTTCAGAGGAGATATTTAGAGCTTCTGCCAAAATACTGGAACAGATCCTTATCTCCTCTATACTGTCATAAACCCTGGACAATCCTGTTGATTTCAAGGAAGTTATTGCAGGTTCACACCCGTGTGTGTAGCTCAGAGTGTCAGAGCTCTACTGGTATGGATAGTATTCAGTGTAGATGAAAGTGTCCTCACAAGGTTGTGTACCTTTCCTGTTGTAAGTCATAATATTTGTGCTATGTGCTAATTAGTATTTCTCCCTGTAAGGGGTGGTAATGTTACTGGTGCTGCACTAGCTACCCATGTTCCAGTTTTGCTCTCAGTTTTACTGGGGATTCTCTCAGGTAACTGCGTTCATATTGGACCAACTGTTGCCTTAAATCTGAACACGAGATCAGAGGTTGGGTACACTTAGCCAAATCAATTGTTATTAACAGAGTTAGTTATTGCTAGTAGGAAAATAATTACTAACAGAGTTTCATGAAAACAAAAATGAGCATAAACTTTGCCCCCCATAAATGTGACAGCTGGGAAGACAGGCGAGACCCTACATCCATGGGACAGAGTGTCTTTTCTCACAGACAGCGTATCACCGAACAGAAATACAGTTATCATTTACAACTTTTCTGTATTTTCATTCATATGCTTCTCATATGCTTGATATTTCAAATTCTGGCAGTTAGGCAGTAAATGAGACAGACAATCTTCTGTAGCAAGATTTAGATGGAGGCAAGTCCCTTTCCTAAAGGTGTAGTAGTAGTAGTAATAGGAATAGGGAATAAGGTTGTGAATCTGTCTGTAGTGGAAGCTCCATAGCAAGGGAAAAAAGCCCCAAAAAACTGTAGGTGGTTCTCTTTAGCTGGTAGAATGCAACATCACAATCCATGTGGGTTTTTTACTCCTGAGCTGGTGCTCAGTGCACTGGAAAAAAAATCTGCTTCTTTGTCCCATTTAATAGGCAGCAGAAACCCCAAATGTCTTGTCTAGAAATGCCTGATAAGAGGAGGGTGTTTTTCTGCAACTAAATGAATAGAATTACCCTGAACAAACGCAAATGTCATCAGTGACAAATCTAGATAAAGATGTGATATAGGGCTTTCCTCATGTTTTATGGCAATTTGCATCATTTATGGCAGACCCATAATGATGCAAGTAGCCATCAAGTAGGATATTTCAGGCCATTGAAATATCACAAAACTGCAGGAGAAATAAATTATCATCCCAGAGCTTTGTACTCAAATGGTTGTTGTGAGGAATGAACATAAACCAGTCACAATGGTTCCACAAGTTGCCTGGGCACCATGCCAGCCAGAAATTATTTCATTACAGTAATTCTTTGTTGCTGCCAAAAAAGTAGACAAAAGACAAGCTCATGTATTATATTGATCAGGCTGAATTAAAAAGCTTATATGAGCTGGGATTTAAAAAGAGTGAGAAAGGAAAGGGAAAATAAGAATGATATTATTGAACACAGAACTATAATTTTGTAGTTTTTTTGTTATTACTTGTTTTCTTATTTCAGTAAGAGTTTAAGACCTTTTTATCAAGGTCTGAAATGAATGTATTTGACCAATTGAGAGAACAGATAATGCTCTTCTCACAGAATAAACTTTTGACACCTGTTTGTAAGAATCAAGCTTGACTCTACACTATAATCTCTGACTTTATTAACATTTATTTCTTCTACTTATTGTGCACTTCAGATATAATTTGAAATTTACATGAATTGCAAGGAATTATGATTGCTTTTTTTCATTTTTATTTTTATTTTGATCTGAAATGGATAAATTTGGCATAAAATATGTTCAAATATATCTATTAGGCCGAGAAGGCCTATTCTGTGTGCTGATTGATAGTTTACTGTTTTGCCTCCTTTCCGTTACTGTTCTTCTTCACCTAGGAGCCTGATTCATTCATGGGTGTTACATGTCCTCTGTTCTAGGCAAAATTGACAGAGATCACACCATTCTCTTAGCTGTTTTTGAATTTTCCAGAGAAGGAAGTTTGATTGCTTCATTAACTGCTTAGGAACCTTACATTTTTTACAATTCATCAGTACCTTTTCCATGCACAGACAGACACATATGGTGCTGTAGCCGTATAAAAGAAATCATGTTATTCCTTCCTGTGTCCTTCAGAAACCCAATGTTCTACAAGTATGTACTATAAACTCTACATATTTTGGTACCCATTTATTTGAATTTATTCAGAAGTCCTCTGCACATAGTCCTGGGGAATTGCCCATGGACAAAAATATCCAAGACCAAGCAGTCCTGCTTGAGCAAGGTGGTGATCCAGCTGACATCCAGAGATCCCTTCCAATCTCAACCATTCCATGATTATGTGGTTTTAATATTTGTTCGTCATGAATGTACCTCAAAGATGGTTAACAAAATAGTTCCATAAATGGGAAATTATGTAAATAGCAAGCAGTGGCAAGAGTGGAGGGACAGATCTTGGAGCAGGCCATCCTGTCAGCTTGAGTATGACTCATATACTAAGTGTTTGAAACAAATGTATTTCAGGAACATTCAACTCTCTGCTGACTGATATTAATCTGTTGTTTTCAGCTGTGAAAAATACAGAGTGTGAAAGGTCCAGAGTTCCCCAAGCATTGAGATGCTGCCTCCTAATTATGTCTTGGCTCTGGTGCATGTAATGGTCTGTGGATGAAGCCAGCAGAGCAAGAAAGGTGAACCTGTGCTGTGTAGATCTTATGGGCCAGCATGTGTGGTCACCCAGCCTTACTGTGCCCCATTTTCCCTTCCCAGGGAAATGAGTGGTACAGAGCCAGCTTCCTCTCTAGCACACCAGGCTAACAAATTCCTATGCTGCATAGCTAACTAGGAAACCTTGAGCATCCTGAAGCACCTTGCAGGTGTCTGGCTGCTGTTGTTAGCATAGGAGGGCACTGCAGTCCTGCAGGGTTGAGGAGTCTGCAAAACAGCAGAGCACTTCTATCTCAGTGTTACAAATGGCTGAAGCATGAAGCTAAGTACAACCTGTCCAACGAGGTCTGTGGCAAGGATATGAACCTGAGCCTACAAAGTACGTGGGAACATCAGCCCAGAAACTGTATATGCACAGGAGATGTTGTTGAAACATCTTCCTTTTCCTGAAAAGAATTATTTCAAAAAAGGAAAAAAAAAGAAAAATCCATTATAAAAATACTTTTTTGTCTGTGGTTTTTAAAAGATAAACTGTCATTAAAGACTAACAAAAGAAATCCAGTATAGTCTATTTGGTAAATAACATTTCCAAGCAAAATTTTTGACATTTCTGTTTTCAGCTTTAATGCACCAGAAGGAGTTTAAAATAATTTTATTTTTACTCTTCCTTCCATAATGTAATCTGTCTATTTATTTATTTATTTTTATTTTTCAGCATTCTTATAACCTTATCTTTTTGAAATGATCACAGATTTGTTTTTCTTTCAGGTTAGATCAAAGTTTGGGTACTAGTTTGAAAACAAACCAGTGGGAGGCACCAAGTCAGAATAACAATTTAACAGGGAAGTCAAAAAAATAAAGGCAGAAAACACTGGTTTAAACTGGCAGAGTCAGGATACAACCTGACACCCCGTTAATCAGCAGTCCGATAAAATGGTGGCTGCAGTCCTCCTGAAGTGATGGATGTGGCTCTGTCGAAGCGGTGGTCCGGTAGAAGGGTCGGCTCTTCCTCAGAAGGTCCAGTGGGGGCTATGTAGCTCTTGTCCTCTGGGAATTCAGTGGAAAGATGTCTGTGGTGTTTGGAATCTCAGATTATATGCAGGATGGAATGCTTGGTCCCTCCCTCTGGGTGGAGCATCTCACAATGGGATGATGAGTCATGAGGCAAGGTGTTGATGGGCTCATTAAGCAGAAGACAGTCCAGGAAACACTGCCCCACCTGGTTCAACAGCTCATGAGGATGGTAATAGAATACACTGCAACCCAGGACAGTTTGAAAGGACATTTGTAAAGGTTTTGTATTCTCCACAAGGATGCTTCCATTTGATGGGATATCTGAGATGGCTTGATTATTAATATCAAAAGAAAAATTGAACTATAGACAAATAATGGTCATATTTATAAATGATAGAATAATTTTTTTTCTTTGGGAAATACCTAATTTCCCAGGAGAATTAAATGCTGGAGGCTAATATTAAGGCAAAGATTTAGAGAAGTTAAGAAAATTTAGATACAAGCCAAACCCCATCATCCATGAGATAAATATAATTGAATTTTCATATGTGAGTCACATATAGCCTAATTTAATTAGAAAAAGCCTGAGCAGTTCACAAACTGTAGTGACAAGGAAGCAAGTGAAAGGCAGTTTTCTGTAATTGTATTCTATATAGTCTTGTATTTTGTCCTGAAACCATGAATATTACTTCTGTAAAAACCTCTTTCCAGATGAGATGCAGACTGCCAGGAACTTATTAGGGCTATTCCACATTGCATCTTCCCTCTTTATTTCCTTGTAATTTTTTCTGAGAGAAAAATATTTTTTGACTTGTGGTGCTAGTAACAGGGATTAAATTTTCTATTTAGTGGCATTAACTATGTCCAAGGCTGTACAATTTCAAACTGGTTTTTCACGTTTTCATTTTCTTGTGTTGTAATTGTGTGTAGTTTACCTGTGTTCTTAAGTGTTAGTAATTTCAGACACTACCTAGACTTTTTTTTTTTAATGTCTTACTGAGAACCAGTAGCACAGTCTCTATGATCAGGTTCAAGTTGAATGACCAGCAAGTGCAAATTGAAGAAACATCAGAGTAGTCCTCTTTTCTCATGCTGGTGCATGCTGTTTCCTCTTTCTGACAATAAGTGTGGTATTCTCTTCAAAGCAATTTCTTATTCTGGGCTACCTTGTAGGTATAAGTTATTATTTTGTTATTTTTCTTTTTATCATTGTTATTCCCTCATACACCCCCTCATGACACAGGGCTTCAACTATTTGCAGAATATGTGAGTTCAAGCCTCTTCAATTAATCAGCATTTTAAGACATCCTGAATCACTTTTTTAGGTCCATTCAATGTTTATGGACTTCTCAGGCAAAGGGCAAATTGCTCAAGTAAAGAGTCAAGACTGAAAAAGTTCTTTCACACAGGTAGCAAGAAAGAAGAGATACTCGATCTAAGGTATAGAGTATCTTGTAGAACTGCAGTGAGGAAAATTATTTTAAAAGTGAGAGATGACCTTTGGAATCCAATTTAAGACCAGAAAAGGAGTCAAAATGGGAGGAGAGGATGGAGGAAACTATGCTATTGTCTGTAATAGTAAATGAAACGTCTGTTACATGTTAAATCTTGATTGTAATTTGCCCTCTTTTGCTAGTGATAGCAAGTTAATGTAATAATAGTGGAGAAGAGCAAGGCAGGAGATATCATCACTATCCCTGCAGACCAAACTTCTCAGTTCAAGTCACAATATGAGCCAATCCAGAATGGAGAGCTGGATCCAGGATTTCCAGCGCCTCTTGGTCTGCTCTAGTAACTCTTTTTGCTTGAGTGATGGAATGTCCCCATTCAGTGCTCAAGTACAACAAGATGCCAGAGGAGTGCAAGCAGCTGGCATTCCTTCATCCCTTCCTGATCAACCTGGAGAAGGAAGCAATAAAATGTTTTTGGTGTGCGAGCTTTCTTACTGGGACTTCTAGGTTTCCCTGAACCCAATAGGCTGCTGATAAAACGAATCTCTGCTAAAGGCATTCCTTATTTCAAATAATCACAGATCTGGCTGAGATCTCTCTTTCTGAATGCTCTTACATGCAGAGCTTCTGAGGGATGAAAACAGGGTAAGTTTTAGGAAAAATGTAATACACCTAAAGATGCAAACACATCCTTGTATTGTGTTCCTGAAATATCATGGTTCAGCAGTATCATTCAGTCTACATGGAATAAACCATGCAGAATTCATGGTGGCCTGTATTTTGAACCAAGACTTTACCTTTCTTTTTGTTAAACTGAGATTCTCCCAATTGCTTCCTTTAGTTTCAAAGACAGGATCTTTGTTTTTAAATCCATGGTCTTAACCCAATCTTACTGAGTGAAATAGTATCCCAGTGTACTTCTAAGCATAAGTCCAGAATAACATTTAATAATTTCATAATTCAGTATTTATTTGTTGCAAGCATCTTTATTCTGTAGTAAGTCCCACAGATCACAACTGAAATCAGGGCCAAATTTTATTTAACACTGTGCAGATTTTAAAGGCAATCTGTGCTTGGAAGGACTTACTATTTTCATGGATATGAATTAAGAGTCAGTTTCTAGAGCTGATCATCTAGCCTGGGCAGAGGTGAGATAAATTGTTGATGTCCTGATATTTTTGTGACAGTGGATTGTCTGTGCTCAGGCTTCATTTACAAGACAATTCTGTCTGTTTTAAAAGCCAGTTTGAGTCCTTACGGCTGTGACATAACTTATTTGCTGCTTTTATAACCCACATTTTTGTATATAGGGACATTTTTGCAGTAGTTGTGTGAAGATGTAAACGCTTCTGACCCTTGATTTGTGCAGAGGCCTCTCTGGACTAAAGTGATATTGCTCCTATGGCATGGTACAGAATTGGAGTATAATAATATTTAACATTCTATAATGAACCAAACTGTATTTAGCATTCAGGTAATCTTTTATTTTCTAACAGCATTTGTGACTCTTAAAATTAAAATAGCTCTCACAGTGATTATATGCCAATTATTATTATTATTATTATTAATTACTATTTTATACCTCTATTATTTCAGAAAATTCACAATGGTTTACTGCACCGTTGCAGACAGTTTTACAAGCAAAGGTGCTTGCTTGTCTGTTTCTTGCATTCTGTTAAATATTTCTTATTCCTTCAAGACTGCTCTATAAGGACCATTTCACTGTCCCCTTTGGCTTCTGTATCTTGCTTCCAGCATGAACAGACAGGTAATAACCATTCAGCGGGGCCATTACCTCTTCTAAAGACTATTATCAAAATGGTCATTATACATAATGGAGATTATTACAGGCAACTTGAGATTTTTTTAGATACATCACTACAATAATAGGTGGCCCTTTTTAGACTTACATGGTGGTGGGAATAATAGTAGGGCACAAAACACATGGGAAATGTTGCTTTTTATCAAAACTTTTTTAGCTTTTAATGTCTTTTCTTCTGGATTCTTGTGATATTTACAAAACTTCTGTGAGCACCACATCTTGAGAAGTTTATCAAACTATAAGTGTAATAATGAAGAGTTACAAGTTTAGAAGGTGGGTGAGGTATATTTTTTTCTTTAAAATCTATGAAATTATCAGCAAAAAAAGAGCAATATTATAATACAGCAGGTTTCCAGGCAGGTATAATTACCGAAGCAGCAAAACCTCTATTTTTAGAGAATCTCAAGCTGATCCCCTATGGAAAAAGAGACCATATGAAACCACTACTTTTCTTTTTGCAGTAGCATTTGTTTTGCAATTTATCATATTCCTTTTTCACTTCAAGTTTGAAAAGCAAAATCTTAGCTAATCCAAGGATTATCTGCAGGGGACTCAAACCTAAACCTTGAAGAGAGATGTCTTTTCATTCCTGTAACTTTCACTTACTATCCACATCAGTTACAAGTGTATCATTTACAACACTACTTCCATATAATCTGACCTATCACTAAGAGAAATGCCGAACAAACCAAAGTGGGTTTACTTCTTGGGTTTGGCATAAATTTTTCAGATAAATAGACTAGGTGGTGAGGGTGAAGAGGTGGTGATCTTTTTTTCCAGATTATTCATGATTGTTCCCCAGAGGAAACTGGTGTTATTTGTACCCATCCTTTGAAAGATTCTGTGTTAGCAGGGACAGCTCCAGTGTGCTGGATTTATCTGTAACTATCTATTCCTCTCAGTTCTACCCAGTCTTTAAATCACAGTTCAAAGTAACCCTCTGCTAATAAGAGCTGTGTTGATATGGGGTTTTTATGAGTATTTTCCTTGTCTTGATTGTACCTGCTTCATGTTGATTACATGCCTTTCTTCTTAAAGAACATTCTCTCATTCTTTTAGGATATATGCTCTGTCTACTCTGCTTCTAATAATGGCATTTTTATCAATTGAAGGAAAGTTCCCCATTGCATCGCTCATCTCACAGGTTTTGTTTTGCTGAAGTGTTGCATCCTTGTCTAAGTCTCACTGTCTCTTTCTGACACGGCTCTGGCAAACAGGAGAGCACTGACCTTTGAAGTGTGTATGGACAGGCAGTGGTAGAAGAACTTAGGCAATGACAACTGCAGCCAAAAAGGTGACCAGAAGACAGATTCTGTCCTGCAATATGTTTTCCAGGATACTGTTCAACAGTGGAGACATTTTTTTCACCCCTTCAGAGCTCTTTAATGACCAACTTACATAGCCCAGTAGCCTTTCCTAGCCTTTCAGTAACCAGTTGGAAAATGATGGGAATATAAATGTGTGCATGGCTTGCCGAGGGGCAGAAACAAGGACTCCTGACATAACTTTTACTTTTGTGGCTTGTGCAGTGCACCTGAGTAAGAACAAGGCTCTTCTGAGCAATGACAACGTCTATGCCATCCTGTCACTTACCTGTTACAATGAGGTTTTTCAGCATTGCCATCCTCTGGTAGAACCAACAGTTCCTCCTTTTTCTTCTCAGCTGTCCTTCAGACATCAAACACATGATGATGGATGTGTACCCAGCTCTCACTGAGTGAAGGTGTTCAGGAGCTCAGGTCTTTTCTGTATTAAAATCTCACCATTTGTGGCATCCTGTTACCCAGGACCTTTGATGTTAGTAAGCTACTGTGCCGAGTGGCAGCAATTGACCCAAAAGAGCTCTTTGGCTCAAAATACCACTGAAAAAAGAAGTATGAAGATAATCAGAAAACATTTCTGTTTTGGGACCGGTTGCTTTAAATCATTGGAAACTGTGATTCGCCAGACAAGATGATAGCATGTGCCAAGAATAATATTTCAGTCATATAATATTATTATTGGTTATGCATTCATACTTTCCCCCCTGTATATGTAGGTGTCAGATATGACAGATTTTGAGCCTCATTGATATCTAGCTCTGAGAAACTCTCTCTGCAAGAAAGCAATGACATAAAACTTATGTAAAATTCAACTGAGTGCTCTCTGAGACCTATGCTTGTAGGTACAGGGAATTAAGTTGTTGTTGAAGCTTGGAACTCCTTCACTATCCCATCATGCCAAACCTTTTGACATTAACAAGGACTTGGTCTGGGTGTGTGATTTCTTTCAAGTGAAAAAAATAATTGTCAACAATTAGCAGTACCTGCACTGATTTAGATTACCCGAGAGGGATTGCCACTCTTAAAAACACATCCAGGATCCTGTTGTGCTACTGCTATGTCACTTCTTTGCCTTATTTACAGCAGCAAAAGGGGTGAGTGGAACGGGAGGAGTAATAGGAGATTTCTTGATAAAGTTAACATTAGCGAGACCTTTTTTACTGTGCCAGAGCCTCTGAGGGATTTAACTGCGTGAAGTCCAGGAATTGTCACTTCACTTGGCACTGTCATTTCTACAGTGGCTTGTAGGTTTTCTTGAAAGAGAGAAATTAAATGTACAGTGGGAAGGGAATTTAAATAGAAAAAAGATTTTTTTTTTTTAATCCTAATCTTACCTATTCAATTGATTTGCCAGTTTGGGTCTACAGGAAAAAGCGCTTAACTGGCTGAACTGCCAGGCCCCACTGTCCCTTACACAGTGGTTGAGTTAGGAGCTGTAAACGCTTAGCAATGTGTGAATTAGTTTGATGGTTTGCAGCATCTTTTGACTCTGAGGGAACAAAAAGGTGGAAGGGGGAGAAGGGGGGGGAGGGGAGGGAATGGGAAGGGAGAGAGAGAAAAAGCCTGCCAGCTATTTGTGAAGTAAATGTTCCCATTTCTTTTAAAACACAATAGCAAGTGTAATTTTGTCACATGCATCTGTTGCTATCACCTCTCACTTTGTGCTGAAGTGCTCACCAGAGCATTTACAGAAGTGATTCTTCCTCCCACCCCTGACATCTGCCACCGAAAATGCTGCATTATTCATCAGCGTGCTAATGGCAGGTGATGAGATCTTTTCACGCTACATCCCTCTCAGTAGGTGTTTATTACTCTGTTCACCAGCAGCCCTGCTATTACTGCGGGGCCAGAAGAACTCTACATACTCGCTTGACAGGTAATGGGAAACGTGCTCTGCTCACTTGGCTCACAAGTGCAGATGAAGGTTATTACTAGGGCAGCTGCAATATCGTGGGTGCAAAGAAGACGGTCACTTTAAGTGAACAGCTTAATTCTGGAAATCCATACAAATCATGTCAGCACCGTGATAATCCATCTTCTTTAGCTTCTATCATTTCAGCAGTCATCACACTGTAATAATTTTCTCCTGGTTCACCTGTGGTCTCTATGAATAACAGAGTGGGGTAAAAAAAAAAAGGAAAGAAAAGAAGATGAGTTTGGCTTCGTGTCTGATGATCACAGTGGTGAGGAATTTATCTCTGTCTAGTAGCAAGATGCTGTTGTGTGTATGCGCACAAGGGTTTGTGTCTTGTGGAGGAGAGAACCATGCAAGCAGCACTGAATGTGTTTAATTTTATAAAAAAAGCCTAACAAGAAAGGCATCTGATAAATCTACTGATTTATTTGAAGCCTTGTGACAAAAATTATGGAAAATAAACATGCCAGAGCACCGGGAAAATTGAAGGAGGAGAAATTATTTTTACACCAGAGAACTCAGTTCACTAACAAGCCTTCCCCAGTTGTCTCCCTTCTAGGTTTCTGACTTAGACATATCATGCTGTCCTGAGTAATCCATAAAAAACCTCAACCCACATGAAGAATAAGCAAACTTTTTTATAATTTAAAGATGCAGCTTCCATTTCACTTAAGGGGTAGAACTTTCTCAATCTAATGTTTTCTTTACTAAAACAAAAGGTGTGCTCGGCCTGCAGGAATGAATGGCACTGTGTTTTTGGAATGTATCCTCCCAAAAATGTAAGCTAGGGAGATCTAGAGTCAGGCATGATTTGCTGCAATTTTATAAGCGCTACAACTGCTGAACAGCACCTGTTTCCCTATTAGTGCAGTCTAAAGTAATTAAAACTCTGTGAAAGAATGATTTTTTTTTTCTTTTTGTCAGACTTTTGTCTTTAAAGTCCTGGTTTTTATTTCCATGTAATAACTGCAGAGTTGCTTGTTATGCCTAGCAGAGTACAAATGCCTTTTAGTGACGGAACTAAAAGCAAAGAAAAAAATCCCCTCATTTCAAATATCTGTTCTGTTTTCAATACATCTGCTTTTTTAGCAAGACCATTAGTTTTTATCTGTTGAGCTTCTGTATCAGTCCAACCTATCAAACTTTTAGATTGTTGTTATAGACTAACACATGTATTACTTGCAAATTTAAAAGTATGACAGTCTGGAGACAAAATGGAAAAGAGATGCGCATGGCAAGACTTGTCAGAGCCCTTAACAGTTACCTACAGAAGTAACTGGGATGAGAGAGAATAGACTAATCTTGGGACAGACAAAACCTCCTCTGAAGGAGTTTTCTTTCACCTGTGACTGGGACTTCTTTGTGCTGGGGAGGGAGGGAGGTGAGCGTCTGGCTGTGTTTGTGGATTTAGACCTGCAGAGTGTTAATCCTTGCCTGGAGTTTAGGCAGGGAAAACAGAGACGATCCCAGAAATGCGAAGCATTTTCTGTGGAAATAGTTAGCTTACCTTACTTACTGAAATGTTGATTTCACTAAGGTATTGCTCCTTATTCCAGTGGTGATAAAAATGCAAGCTACAGCTGATTGCTGACCATAATTTCTGTTTCAGTATATGAATTTATTCCTATGTAGCTGAGGGGTTTAGTAAGATAGGGACAGACTGAGTACACAAGAGATATCATTCACCAAAGATTTAATGGATATTCAGTTCATAACAAGATGATGACATGGATGTATTTGCCATAATTGGGAATGACTAACTTCTTTGTTTTTTTCATATGATCATAATGTCTTCAAAAGAAATTTCTGTGTGCAAGCAAGAGACAACATTTCATGGCTTTCTTATTGCTAAACACATGTAATTTATGGTGATGTCATCATTGCCATTGAAATGTAATTCTGATATAAACATAAGTCTCTGCTGGGGTTCAGCAGCTGTTTGAGATTACTTACATTTAGGAAATCCCACTGCATACCTTTGATATTAATAAAAACCCAGTAAAGATCAATGTTTGTGTTAGAAACACAACTCTGTTGCGTAATGCTGAACTTGAAAGGAAATAATTATCTTCTCCTTACCCTAACTTTGTCCTGAAACTGGAAAACACCCCAGTTTGGACATGTGAAAGCAGTCTGATTGTTTTCTCTAGGCACATAGAAACAGAGATAAGAAAGGACAGCAAAAGGTAATGAAAACTCTAAAATACTAAATATTAATGTTATAGTATTAGTGACCAAAAGGAAAAAGAGGCCTACAAAGACCTATGAGAACCCACACAGAGAAAAATAGGTTTCTAATTAATGTAAAATTCCATTCCCTTTCCACAAGGAAGGAATTCCAGAATCTTATATCCAGTATCAGGAAGATGACATCCAAGATCACAAGGGAAAGTTTATCATCAGTCTTATAAAGTACATAGTGAATATAGTAGGAGAAAGATGAGAGAGTTTCTTTCATATATAAGTTTTAAACTTGAGATTTCAGAGTTCTGCATATTTATTTATACTCCTTTCAGAATGAGGAAGCAGCCAACATCATCCTGCAGCTGAACCATTCTTCTCCCTCTCTCTCAGTCGTCAATGCTTAGGTGAAGGGGACCTGTGACATCTTATTCATAAGAGAGGAATCATTCCCTTTTCAGTGATGTAACAGAAATTTTTACAAAAACTTTTCTCTGACTGCATGGCAACTATAACTAGCTAAAGGAATTGTGGATAAAATTTTAAGGAAAGTTCTTGTCTTTGTTATAATGCAAAAATAATAAAACTCTCAAAATTTGACATTTTTTACTGAGTTGTTTTTTTCTTTTTTGAATGATGTGTTTTGTTAATGCTCCAAGGGTAGAGCAGAATGTGCTGATGCTATAAAACAATGTCCACCAAAAATCATAAATCCACCAAAATATATATATTTTTCATAATTTCAAATGAAACTTTGAATTTTATGGTGTTTGTTCTATTTTTTCATAACCCTCCAGGCCCCCAAAACTATCAGAAATTTCCATGAAAGTGGGAATTTCATTGTTGCTCATCTTCACTGTTGAGTGGCCATGGCCAGTGGGATATAATGAGGAAGAGGTATTAGCATGAAAAAATGTTACTCATTGCTCTAATATCTGGATAATTTATTGTCCATGTTGATCATCACTGTAGACTACAGAAGCCACTTAAATATTCACAATTGCTGTTGGGCTAACTATATTTTGCCTGGCCATTTGAATTGCTCAGAGTTACTGTAACTTGTGACTCAATCTCTTTCTCCAGCTATGCTTGTTGCAGGAAGGTAACCTAAAACACTGGTGTTTTCCCAGCAATTCTTTATCCTTACGTACATTTTTGAATAACAACCGATTATATATACAGTTCATTTTTATAGAAACTGAAAGTGATTTTTGAGAGACTTGGCTGATCACGGAATGATGATGGGGAGGACTGTTCAAGGACTCTGACAATGAAGGAAGGACTGCAGGCAACGAATGATGGAAACAGAAAACTCACACAGGAAAATCCCCATTTCTTGTGCAACACAAATAATTTCATGCAGAATGATTAAAGTCTGAGTTCTAAGGAGGGGAAGAATTTGGGTTTCTCTTCAATGGTCTAATGAAATGTGTAAAGCTATTTCCTTTTAGCTTTACACATTGGATATACAGATTTTTTGCTGTTTTATTTATGTTTTATATTGTGTGATTTATGTTCCATAGCCATGCTGGCAAGTAACATTTTTTTTTTTTAAAGTTGCTGATCATGAAAAGGGAAAATTGGATACACGCAATGAACTCTGTAATCAGTAAACTGGAGACTAGCTGTTGCCATGTGTGAACTACATGCAGAATTTGAAAAAGGGGTCCTTTTGGATTTGAGTTTTGTATGTTGTTTTATATTTGTGGCTTGTCTAATGGAAGTTATTAAAGTGTTGGGGGATTTTTTTTGTTCTTTCTTTCTTTCTTTTTTTTTTTTCCCGAAAACAAATCTTTCTTCTCAAATTAACTCTGGAACTAGAATATTTTGGGTTGCAAAATATGACAGCATTGCTGATGGCACTGCTCTGGAGGAAAGAGAGCAACTTCCTCTGTGGCACTGATCTATACGCAGGCTGTCATGTTTGCCTTGTTTTGATGTCCTCGGGAGGATGGAGGTACTCACTTCCTTGGAATGGCAGTCAGGCAAGTTGTCGAGAGACAACAGTCAATAACCATTCACCCTAGATTAAACAAAAGAAGTTGTTATGGAGTCTCTGGAAAAGGCAAGCATTGTTTTCTCATGAGGTGCTGTCCACCTTTCAGAGATGCAATGCAATGTATGAGCACTTAAGTCCCCCCACCTACATCTAAGATAATAGATGACCTTGCTTTTTTCTTGCTCTGTGAGCACCGAAAGCTGAGTCTTTTGAAGTATATTCTGAGGAAACTTACTCGTAGTCTAAAGACCAGCATAGCTGAATACTTCTGTACAGCTATGTCTGCAGTCACATTTTTTTGCCTAGAGCACTGAACTGTGTATTTCTTTCTCCCTTTTCACTATAGAATTACTTACAGCAAACCTGTTGCATGTGCACAGGGACAAGCTGGCATTACATTCATTTTCTTGACAATGGTGGTAGTGCAATACACATCAGTTAACCCTGAAGGGTGAGCTTGGTTTTGACCTGTGACTATCTCTCTGTACAATGAGAGTATCTGTAAGACAAAAAGGTCTGCTTTTAAAAGAGTGCAAATTTTCACTGTTCATAAGACTAAGCACAGGTATCACTCTGTGATGGCTTAGGGACTTGCTGTTTCTCAGTCTGATTCCTCCAAAGCAAAGGCTTTTGAGCCTGGATGCCATGTGGAATGCAGACAATCCTGGAGCCTTTGGCCTGCAGCTACAAACATTTTCTTCTGATTTCTTCCTGAACCATAAAACATTTCCTCATTTCATTTTATGTGAAGACAGATGTGCCGTATATAGTACCTTTTAAAAAACAACAAAGAAGGGAGTATTTTCTTAAATTTTCTTTATTTTGTCTGAATTTCCACCTTTTTTTATTATTATTATTATTATTCCTAAATTTTTTTACTGAGATGAGTAAAAACTCTGGAGAAGCAGGCTCAAAGTGGCTGTCAAGAAGACTTTTTTCCCAAAGTAAAAGGTGCTGACAGACAAAAGAACCATGTCATGAAAAATTTATAACAAAATTTCCCACAACAGAAAAGGGGCAAAACCACCTCACATATTAAATGCCAAATCTTCATGCGTATCTGCTTCAGTACTGATTCAGTGGCAAAATAACTTTCAAAATGTTTTATGGTCCAAAGCAGCTATAAAGTAGCTGCATTTGTCATTTTAGTAAACTAAAATCAGAATTATACTAATATTCAGTGGGGTGACAGCAATATATTATCTTGTCAAGCGGGAGATCAGATTTTACAGGAATACGTGGTAGGTTAGAGAGAGGAGCTGTATGAAGGATGCATTTAATTATATAAATAATAATAAGAATAATGATAAACTATAAGACTAGTTTTACACACTAGAAAATACATAATAATATGTGGATACACATATTTATATTCATATATGACTATATGTAAGCTTTCTGGCAAATACCAATGCATATTCTAAGCTAATGTCTCATCTTTCACATACCTTATGAGTCTTATTTGTATAAATGTATTTTTCAGATTAAAATAAACCGTAAAATACTTTTCAAATTAAAGTAAGCTATAAACTGATGGGTTCAGCATTGGATGCAACATAGAAGGATAAGAATTTGGATGTGCTTATTGATCTTACGTTAAGTGTGAGTCATTAATGTGATATGTCAGTAAAGCCAGCTAATCTGATTTAGGGTATATCAAACAAGATATTTTCAGTAAAAGTGGTACTGATACTGTTGTAGAAATTATTGGTGACGGCAGTAACCACCTCCGATTCTGGGCAGAGAGGTGTACTCAAACTGGAATGGGTGCAGAAGAGGGCAACTGAGAGATTTAGGAAACGTCTCATATCAGAAGACCACCAATAATTTGTGTTGGTAGACCAAGAAAAAAATAATTGCTGTATTTATAATGATTATTGCATTACAAATCTGAGAAAATATTTTTAGTAGAGATTACTGGTGGTACAAGAACTTAAGGAATGCAGCAAATAAAGGGCTGCAAACTTGCACTTTTCCCAACATGAGAAAACTGGGACTTTAGTATAGCGTGGGCATAATGGAATGCACAAATCCTTTGGGAAAAAAACTCAATTCTTTAGCTTGTCCTGGTGGAGTTCAGTAAATATATGGAGGGACTTTATGTTGCAACTTCTTGTAGGATCTATTAAGCTTTCTCCACATCCAGCTTGTGGTGGGTGTTTTCAAAAGGGGATGTGAGAGAAGTCAGTTATTTTAAAAGTCAATGGATTATCCCCACATAGTTGGTGCTTCTAGATGCAAAACCTTCCTAAATTTTGATGACTGTTTGCTTAATCCATTCAGTAAGTACAAAAAGTTAAGGTTCATGTCAATGACAATTAAAAAATTATTTCTACTAAGATAAACATGTTAATAATTCTTTTTTCAAACAATAGTAAGTTATAGTGTTGGGTGCTTGTCTCTTGGTAAGTTAAGGACTAAAAAATCTATATTTATGTAAACAAAAAATAACTATTTGAAGGTTTTGATCACGTAAGTACAAACTCTTTCAGTAAGCTTGCAGGTGGATTTGATTATTGCAAATTGCAATGATGTTAATATTTTTGAGTTATCCTCAAAAAAGGACAGTTTCAAAGAAAAATGCTCAGTTTTGTCTTTAAAAGATTTATTTGGTTTATAATAACAAAAATTAAAATCAGTAACAAAAGCCTTTCTGCAATAAAAGTTCTGACAGCTCTAGCATAGAAGAAATGTTACCCCTCAGTCTAATAATTAATTTTTTCTCTATTTTTTTTTAGAAATTTTCAACGATCATATATTGTAGCACAAGACTTTATATGATAAAAAAGAACACTTTCTATCAGGAAAATATTCTGGTAAAATTTTCTCCAGCTTTAAAAGTGCTTTAACTGACTAATGAAGAGTAACAGTGAAATGCTTACACAAAAAATTCTGTCAACTCTGCTAACTGCACCCATCCCCCTTTCTAAAAAAAATAGAGAAACATAGCTGTTCCCAGCTTCTTCCAGATATTTAAACTCTGTTCTTATTTATAAGTTGTAGGTTATGGATGGGAAGGATGGTCTTAAGTTTAGATTATCCCTTCAACAGAACTATTAAACACTAATTGCTGAATGTGTTATTAGGTTTAGGCAGGAAGCAGCAATCCTATTGAAGATTTCTAGCCCTTTATGTAACATGACAGGGGAATATTAAACTTTCTAAAACTGCTTGGTTCCTTCTTGCCTCCACATGATCAACTTCTGCAAATTATTCCAAAGCAAGACATACACATTTTCTGTTTCCTGTCTTTAGATTATAAAGTTAGTTTTCTTTTTCCATAAGATGCAGTAGTATGCAAAATACATTTCATGTTCCATAGAGTATTGGTAGAGTCATTCCTTCCCAAACAGAAAATAAAATCCAAGAGACAATCCTCTTATAAAATAGAAAACAAAATAAAGCAGGGAATGAATGACTGCATTTTTATTGGTATATGTGAACATATTTCCTTATACATCCATAATGTAATCCCAGATACCCCCTCTACTCACTAGTTTACTGGTTTCTTGTAGTTACCATAACAGCTGGGTTTCTTCAGGACGTACTGAATTTTGTTCTTGCAAGCTTCGTTGATCAGCTAGCAAGGGCCTTTCATGTGAAGAGTGGCACTGGACAAAAGCATGGTTAGTCCTACAGAAGAACAACATCAGCATATTAAGGCTGACTATTCTGTGGATAAAGCACGACTTATGTTTATCTAATAGAAAAGTTAACATACTGTTCACATAGACATTTCTGTTGTTTTGAAATCCAGCATTTTTGAACTTACAAGTTTGAATACTGAAAGTTGGTTAGATTTTCCTCAAGGAGAAAGAAACTTATTTTTTTCTGCTCTATTGCTGGACAACACCCTGCATTCAAATAAAATGCAAAATAGTTTAAGGCAACTTTATATGCAAACATCTCCTATTGATTTAAAAATCCAAGCTGGAAAAATACAGAGCAGATACTTAAAATGCGCATGGTGCATGAAATTACCTCACATTATGGGTAATACATGCCTTGTAGCAATTATGTCACTTATGCTTACACTAATTAAGTGTTGATGTGTGAGCACTAAGTTGCAATGATGTTGTTAACTAATGTACATAAATATTCCCTTTAAACTGTAATTGCATTTTGCCATAACTTAAAAGACTATATGCTCAACTGGGTGTATATGGTTCCATTACCTTAAGGAATGAATTACAAACTTCAGTCTGTCATTAAATGCCATACTTGAGTGCTACCTTTTAACTTAAAGGGGAAAAATTCTTTTGTCTTGGAGTTTAGAATGTACAGTACTGTTGTAAGAGCTTACATATCACGCATTTAAAAGGGTAGCAGTTATATGCAGAGTAAGACAGTTCAGACCACAAGGGCTGGATGTCCCAAACCTGAAGGGATGCAATGTAACTTAATTTGCAATTTATCTGCACTGCATTTCTCTTAAAAGAACGGAGCTGATCTTGGGAAAAACTGTAGTGTTTTGGAATATGCAAGATTTATGATGGCCTAAAGTTAATGTTGTTTCACTTTCAACACTAGAAACGCAGTGATTGCTCTAAAACTGAGGTGAAGAAAAATTCAGAAGTGTGTGTTGTCCAGAGTGATCTTTTTAACAAGTGCAGCTTCAGTGTCATGAAGTTGCAGGGCAATACAGTTGTAAGAGACACATCTCAGGTCATTGCAAGCCTGACAATAGTCAGTTTTTCAAAACAATTAGATAACTTTTTAAAAAATGTATGCCTTTGTGAGCTAAGAATAAAAGGAGTATTAGTGTTCTTTACTGTGCATACAACAACGTGTATTGACTTGCACTAAGAAGAAAGTGAGCAGAGAAAACAACACTCTTATGGTTCAAGGCAGTGCCAGCCAGGGCAACAATTGCTATTCAACAAACCTCAGTTATACTGAGAAAACCAATACTTCCTGGGAGTAAAGACAAGTGTTTTTATGCTCAGTGTGGGAATTATATGGAATTCAAACTCTATGTTAAGCAAAAGATTGGGCTTGTTCTGTTCAGTCCACGAAATTAATTTTATTACTGTCTTTCACAGTATCCTTCTGCAAAAACTGTCCAGCACAAATCTAGACAAGCCCATAATACATTAGGTGAGCAATTTACTGATATTTTGGGCTCAAGGGGTTATAGTAAGCTGAATTAAATCAGGTTGGTCACCAGTCAACAGCTGGGTTCTCCAGAGTTCCATTTTAGCGCCAATGGTTTTTGTATATGTTCTGGATGTTGGAACCAAATGGCACTAAATTTTACAATGCTGCTAGACTAGGAGGAGCTATGGACTCCCTAGAAGGTAGAGAGGATTTACAGAGAGATCTGGACCGTCTAGAATGCTGGGCAGTCACCAACCAAATGAAATTTAACATGAGCAAGCCCAGGATTCTCTGCCTGGGAAAGGGTGGTCTCGGTTATATGGACAAACTGGGGGATGGGAGGGAGGCTGGAGGCAACACTGCAGAAAGAGATCTGGGTTTGGGGGTGATGAAAATGAGTGCACTGTCTGTGCTGGCAGCCAGGAGGGCCAGCCGTGTCCTGGGTGTATCAGGCACAGCATCACCAGCCGGGCAAGGGAGGTGGCTGTCCCACACTCCTCTGTGCTGGTGCAGCCCCACCTCAAGTCCTGTGTGTGGTTGCAGGCACCTCAGTATAAGAAGGATGTCAGACCCTTAGGGTGCATTCAGAGGAGGGTGACCACGATGGTGAAAGGCCTCAAGGGCAAGAATTCGGAGGAGTGGCTGAGGTGACTTGGATGGTTTGGCTTGGAGAAGAGAAGGCTACAGGCTGAGTCCATTGCAGCTTACAAGTTCCTCAAGGGGTGCAGCAGAGGAGGAGCTGCCAATCTCCTCTCTCTGGTGAGCAAGGGATAGGACAAGAGGAAATGGAATGAATTTGTGTCAGGGGGAAGGTCAGATTGGATATTATGAAAAGGTATTTCCTTCTCCCCAAAACCAGAGAAGATGAAACAACCCTCAAAAGAAGTTGACTGATGTCACTGACACAGTTTAGAATGCATAAAAAATTTCAAAAGGTGCGTGATCAAACCTATTATTTCATTTAAGTGTATCTATAAGGCAGACATCTTGACAGAGGACAATGCATGGACTTCTTGAGCCTGCAAAATTATTACATACACAGCAGAAGAGACATTGAATGAAGCCAAGAGACAAGCCAGTGCAAGTCCTAAGTCATCAGGGATATCTTGTCCCCAGTGTCTTGTGGGGATATGTTTCAAAGCTCATAGTAGATGCATAGCAACTAAAAGTCTGTTCTACCAGAGACTGAAACCTACTGTGGATATGTTTGGAGGACCATAAAAAATGAAAAATCTACTTTATCAAGACATGCAATGCTACCATACATTCAGTACATAAATTACTCAAAATATTATCATAATTCACAATAAAAAGCCTCAAAGGCTTTACGGATTCAAAGAACATGACAAAACCTGAAGTACTTATGTTTCTACATTAGCCAGGTCTCTGTTCTGATCTAGAAAATGAGTCTTTAAACTTTCTGAGGTTTTGGGCCTGGGTAATCTGGGCATTGCCTTTAATAATGTTGAAGAAATTTAACACTGAGCTTATTTTAAAAATCAATCAATGGAACCAAAAATGTCCACCCAGTCTTTACCAAGAAAGTCAACAAATGTTTTCTGTTGTCTGAGTTTTGATAAATCATCCTGTTTGGCTGTGATTTGTCCAACCTGCTTCACTCACTTTAACAGGAGGTCTTTCCATGATGGAAAGCTCAGTTATTCCAACAAACTGCAGAGATTTGCAGAAACTTGAAAATGGATTAAAAGTAAATCTCTTTTTCTAGGGGGAAGGGAGAAGTCAACATGGGAGAATTAACCTAGGAAAGGAAACAGGAAAGAAACTTCATGATGCAACATGCTGCTGCTACAAACAGCTGAAGCAGCCTGACCAGCATGAGCACAGCACTGAACTTCCAGGCTTCCCTCCTGATGGCTGAATAATCCTTCTTGTATCTTTACTTGGTCTGGTGTACTGGTCATGTTCTATTTCTGGGTGAAATCTGTCTTTGACTTTTACTTCTGAGTGTGCTCAGAAGATGACAAGGCAGCTGGAGCCTCAAAGCATTCTTCCTTCAGAGCATCTGTATCAAAATTTAGGCTGAACTGCATAAAACGCGGAGTAGCAAAAGACCAGGAACAAAATGTAAAATGTTGACTCATGGTGAGGAGTGGTCTGCTTGTTCTCTGGATTAGTTCAGAAAGGAATGCTGTTTGTCAGAAGCGTAACATCTCAGTAGAAGAGAAACAGACCATAGTGCTCTTCCTCATGGACTAAGTTCCTCGTGTTGTGTTCTGGCTTTATCAACAAAAAAAGAGTGGATAGAGTTGTGGCTAAACCTACCACTTTCCTTGACCTCTGCTTCATTATTCTACTTTAAGACTGGCATCCAAACTGGAAAAAAGGCTTGTATGGAAAAAGTTAGTCAAATAAGAATTATGATTTAGCTGAAATTTAGTTATCTCCCTATAAAAGCAAATTCCTTTCAAAATAAACATGCAAACACTTCATTTTAAAGTTCTGGACAGTGAGAAGGGGTCAATTCATGCAGCAGAAAAAGCTGATCAAAGCTAGCTAAGTTAAAGCTAGTGTTTTCCAAGCCTGCCAGTCCTGAATGTTTGACGTATTTGTGTAGTGTCCTGTGTCTGGTTTCCACTGTAATCCAGTGTGAGTGCTAGGATGTCTGTCACCATTAGTGGTGTATCTCACAGCAAATGACACAAAAATATGACTAAACTATGAAGCTTTCCTAGCTGCTACCAAATGCATGAAGTACAAATTGCAAAATGCCAAGCACTTTCTCTGCCCCTTGTCAACAAACAATCTTGTCAGGCGTAATGAGATTTCTGTTCACACTATGTAACCTCATGTGACCTGGACTGATTGGATTTGGATTATCCCTATGAGTGCTGTGTGGACCTATCATTGGCCGTTTTGCCCTGAGGTGACTTGAAAACACTTGCTAGGCTGCTTCCCAAATCTTTTGGGGTTGGTCTTCAGTCACCTAGGCACCTGAGCAGTCCTAGTAGAGGGGAAGCCTCAGACTGTTTCTAACCCACTCCAGTGCCCTGGGTCTCTGCTCCATCTGCTTCTTCCATATCATTCCTTCTGGGCTGGCAGTGAGGAGGGATATTTGGATTCTGCTGTGCTTACCAAGCTCCTTCATGTTATGTATGCTGCACAAAGAGTGAAAAACACAAGTGGACCTTTTGCTTCCTATATTTAAAGTTTATCTGCTTCTCTTTCACACTGGTTTGGACCAATAAAAAGCATAGTTTTTAACTCAGATATTTTTTCCCTTTACTTACTCATCTCTTTGAAAGACTGTTTAGAAATGAAATAAAGAAAGAAGTAAAGGTCTGTTTTGTTCCATTGAAGTACTATGTAAGCCTCCACAAATTCAGCAAGATCCAAGGTCACAAGACATTGCCTCTAAACAAGCACTGGTCACCATTGAGGAATTTAGTAGCAGCTGATAATAGACATTTGATATGGTATATGGTGATTTTGAATGACATAGAATTATCTTTGAAAATTTCTAACCATTAAAAGTTTCCAAAATTGGAAAGCAATAAATATTGAAGTACCTTAAAGCAGTGGGCAAAGGATCCTTCCTTAATGCCAGAGAAAAGTGATGGGAAGGATCTTTGCGGTTACATGAAGGGATACAGCTGCATGTGGGCCATTCAGGTAGAGTATAGATTAGATGTCTTTTTTTGGTCTTTCATTAAGAATTCAATTACCCAAGAATTAGAAACTCCAACTCCAAAGAAACTTTTGGGATGGAGAGGAGAAAGAAAAAAACATGCTTAGAACAGATGTTTTTACTTATTCATTTTGGCATCTCTCACAATTCTGTAACCTGTGATTTTTTTTCTGTTTCCTTGAGAGGTTTTATTTTATATATGGAAATTTTTTGGTAGTTTCATTTCGAAGAAGGTATTCTTGTAATTTTTTCTTTCTTCTGCTTCTCAAGGTGAGACATAGAGAACTACCCAGCACCTTTGAGTCCTCTCGGTGTTTGTGTTGGGCTTGCTCAGCAAAGGATTGAATACTCTGGCCAGATCATATAATGATTCCTGTGTTCTATTCTGTATGTGACACCTCTGCTTCCTCTCCTGAGAACATGTATAGTGATGCTCTCTTTTCAGCTTGTCATGCTGGATTACAACAGGATGTCAATGACAATATTCCTTCATGCAAATGTTAAAGCTTCTCAATCTTTGTTTCTTCTCACTCTTTTCCTCACTTCTGTCTCTTTCTTTGCTCAGGATGAGTTTTGAGGGGTCATAAAAATAGATCCAGTGAAACTAATGACTGTCATGTGTATTTCCTTGGCTGTTACCATCAGCAAAAGTTTGGCATCTTAAAAAAATTGCCAAAGACTACCGGGGAGTTGGTAAACTGGCTAGAAAAATTAACCATACTGGGCAGAAAATCAAGTTACTTACTGTCTGAAATGAAAATAAAACTGTATTTTACCTGGCCATCAAAAATGTTTTCAGATTACTTTTAGCGAGTGAGCAGAATTTTAAATGCTTAACGCCTGAACTGCCTGAGTTTTGAGTGAAATGTTTGAGTGAAATACTAAGGACACATTTCTCAAAGATATGTCAGTAGAATTTGAAGTCAATCTTCTGCTCATTGGCTGTGGCATCAGGATACTGTTCCTGACTTTACTGAAGGAAAAGCTCACCTGTGATTTACAGTGAATCAAAAATCTACCACATTTTTCTGCAGTGATGAAGAAATATTTGTGAAATTCTTGGTTACTCCTTCACCTAGTTGGTGGCTGGTCACAGTTTCTTTGGCGCTGCTCAATACTCTGTGGAAAAAAGAGTCTAAATCAAAGAAAAGATATGGCACCATGGGTAGGTACAGTGTCACATCCTTTGGTCATCTCCTTCCTTAAAGTATTGGCAACTGTGAAATTACAACAGTGATAGCTGCTCACTCTTACCAAATTTCTGTGCCTTTCCTGTGTTTCCATTAATTAGAAATATAAAGTAAAGTGATGAATTCTTTGCTGTGTTTTCAGAAGAGGCTCCATCTATGCTGTCTTATTCTTTTGTTGTAGTCTTTGCTCTCTTTTTCCCCTGAAGGTATTTATTTTAATATTCTGAATTGTGGCTTTTATCATTCATATTTTTGACATAAAACTATGCTCAAGTGACACGAATGAGCTTATAAACTTTGTTCATGCTGTCACATTTTCCTGCTCTCATCAGAGAAAAGTGAGTAATCTCCGGTGAATAATTTGTTAAATTTAGCCTCTTTTTCCTCTCCAACTATATGAGTTCCTCATATGCTTCTATTATTAGACAACGTGGCACAAACACTCTGGGCTGTATTCCATTTAGTGAATATGAATATTCAAAATCTGAGCTATTTAGTTTGGTAGAAAGAGGTCACAAAAAGGACAACATGGTATTTCTCATTATTATTTTTCAAAACCATCTTAGTCAGTTAAAAGCTTAAGTTGTCATTGTGCTTGCTATGGTGAAGACTGAAATTAAATTTCTTTTCTAGGAAGCATTGTTTATGTGCTATTAACATTCCTAAAGTAATTGCTTTGATGACTTTTCACCCAGAGTTTCCTGAACACAGCACTGGTTGCTGCAGCTTGAATATCTAACAAAGCCTATTCAAGTTTTTTTGAGTTTCTTATTTGTACTTTTTTTAGTTTGTGTGGAAGCCCGTTTTCTGTGACATGATGTATGGAGATTTGGAATATTCTTATTCCAATACTCAAATTAAAGCATGGTAATGATGATTACTTTATGACAATGTTGTAAAACTATATAAAGAGTAAACACAAATTGTGAAGGCAGCTTAGCACAGTGGGAAGATACACATTTTTAAAAAATGCTTTTTATTCAGGAAAGGAGACTGCTGCACTTCAGCTTATGCTTGCTTCTTTATCTGTCTTGAGCAATGATTACAAGGAAAATGAAGACTTGAAGAAAACTTTTCCACAACTGCTCAACTTGTCATACTTGTAGGAACTGAGATCTAGGATTTACTGTACCTATTTGAATAAATACAATTGTTGTCTCAGTTGCTCTATTTAGTGAGCAAAATGAATGCTGTATTTGCAGAACTACTTGATTTATTCTGTACAAGAAAAAAAAAATGGAAACCATGTTCCTGCACTTTTCATGCATTTGACTGCTGTAAGATATTCTGAAAGTTACAACTCTGAAAATTCTTCCCAGTTTTCTTTCCTGCCATTTGAGAGCAGGAACATACCCGAGTTCATAGACATACTTTATTATGAAGAAGATAAAAAATGTTCAGTTTTGCTTTTCAACTTGTTTAATCTGGGAGGGAATTTAAAACAACATCCAACCAACCAGCCAGCCAAAAACCACAAAAAACAGTATCACTTCTAAACCACCTGCAGAAGAACTGAGGATGGAGACTAATTTGGGAATGAAATCAATAGCCCAGCTGAAGTGCATCTACACCAATGCACAGTATGGGTAACAAACAGGAGGAGCTGGAGGCCACTGTGCAGCAGGAGAGCAATGACATAGTCACCACCATGGAAACATAGTGGGATGACTCGCGTGACTGAAGTGTTGCACTGGATGGCTACAAGCTCTTCACAAGGGACAGGCATGGAAGGAGAGGTGTTAGGATGTCTCTGTCCATTAGGAAGTGTTTCAACTCTACAGTGTTCAAGGCTAGGGATGAAGAGGTTGAGTGTCTTTTGCATAAGAATCAAAGAGAAGGTTGGCAAGGCAGATATTTTTAGAAAGGACAGGTCAGTGAGGTGAAATGGTGGAATTGCCCTTTATGTGAGAGAGCAACTGGCCTCTTGTTGAGCTTGGTCCAGGGACAGACAATAAGTTGAGAGCTTATGGGTAAGAATTAAGGGACAGGCTAAAATGGGTGACACCGTGGTGGGCTTTTACTGCAGGCCACCTATCAGGACAAGGAAGTTGACGAGGCTTTCTATGGGCAGCTGGAAGTAGCCTTGAGATCACAGGCCCTAGTTCTGGGGTACTTCAATCACCCTGATATTTGTTGTTGGGACAACACAGCTCAGCAGACACAGTCCGGGAAGTTCCTGCAGATTACTGATGATTGTTTTTGATGCAAGTGGTGTAGGAGCCAACAAGGAAAGGTGGTGTATTGCTGGACCTTGTCCTATCAAACCAGGAGGGACTGATTGAAAACATGAATACTGCAGGCAGCCTTGCCTGCTGTGACCACGAGATGGTGGAACCCAGGATCCTGCATGAAGGAAGCAAAGCAGTAAGCAGGGCTAGATCCCTAAATATCCAGACAGCTAACCTCGGCCTCTTCAAAGACCTGCTTAGAGGAATCCCATGGGATAGGTCTCTAGATGAGAAGTGGGTCCAAGAGAGCTGGACAACCAGAAGGGCTTCAGCAACAGTACATCAGCACCAAAAGGACAATTAGGGAAAATGTAGGGCTGCTGCTGAATCAGAGGCATGTTCTGGTAACAGAAGATGCAGAGAAGGCAGAATTACTGAATGCCTTTTTTGCCTCAGTCTTTACTGCTTAGACTGACCCTCAGGAGTTCCAGACCGCAAAAGCAAGAGAAGAAGGCTGGAGAAATTAAGATTTCCTGAGGCTGTAGAGGGTTTGGTTAGAGATAAGCTAGGCAGAGTTAACATCGATAAATCCACAGGCTCTGATGGGATGCACCCATGGGTGCCAAGGGAGTTCACAGATGTTGTTATATTCTCCACCTCCCACCGGAGGAAGGCCAGTTTTACTCCCATCTTCAAAAATGGTAAGAGGAAGGACCCAGGAAACTACCAGCCAGCCAGCCTCACCTCAGTTCCTGGAAAGGTGACAGAACAGATCATTCTGGAGATCATCGAAAAGCATATAGAAGACAAGAAGGTCATCAGGAGTACCAGAATAGTCAGGATGGATTGACAAGGGGAAACCACGCTTGACTAATCTGATAGACTTTGATGGCATGGCCGGATGGGTCGATGAGGGAAAAGCAGTGGATGTTGTATACCTTGAGTTCAGCAAGGCTTTTGACACTGTCTCCCGTAACATCCTCACAGGTAAGCTCAGGAGATGTGGGTTAGAGGAATGGACAGTGAGGTGGATCAAGAACTGGCTGAATGGCAGAGCTCAGAGGGTCATGATCAGTGCAGCAGAGTCCAGCTGGAGGCCTGCAGTCAGTGGTGTTCCCCAGAGATCAATACATTTGTTTGATGTTAGTACTTTCTATTTCTACCTTAAATATATAGACCAATACAAGTAGGATCCAATTTGCCTTCTTCCTTGGCTGAATATTATTGAAAGTAAAATAGGAATTGTGCTAATTCATAAATGAAGGTATTTCTACTCTTTGATTACTGCAATATTGCAAGCAGAAGTTGTTACTAATCACCTTGCCATTCTGATATTAAATTTTGTCCACGTCTAGTGCACAATGCTACATAGGATTACGCTGGAGGGAACAAATACTTTGCAGCCTGTAATGCCCTGGAGTGCCCTGTTTGTGATGAGTGCAGAGGCCTTGAGGTGAAGGGGAAAATGATCTATTTGTGAAAGTCTGTTGACTGGAGATATTCAGGATCGAAGCTATATGAGTTCTGCAACTTGGGGAGAAGCAGAGTGGGCCTAGCTCCAGTCCTCCCACTCATGTCACAACTCCTGGGAAGTAGTACCCTGGATTTCTGTCAGGTATGTGTGGACACCTAGTGCCCATGACGGCCAACTCTACAAAGCAGTTGCTAGTCATTCTGCCTGTGCTGGAGAATTTGAGTGGTTTTGTGAATACCAGTGCCTCGGGCAGGGTGATCCAGCTGCTCAGCCTGGGCTGGGGAACGTGCTGCTCTGTGTTCTCTTGGCACTGTCGGCTGCGGGTTGATAGAAAAAGGGCGAATGACTGTCAGTAGAGCGAAGGAGGGGAAAGATATCCCACTGATACTCGAACCACCAGGGAGCTGCTGTGCATCTAGTACATGACTCCACAAAGAACGGCAAGTTGTGGGGCTTTTTTCAGCTGCTGTGTGGGTCTGCAAGAGAACATACCTTGTGCAGGTCTCAGCACCATTCCTCTTTGGCAGCCCAGACTGCCCTTTCCACTTGAAAAGCCGATATTATTTTCAAACCTAGTTTGCCTAGGAAATGAGTTAAAAACTGTTCCTGCTACTACATTTTTCTCCAGGTTCTTCTGATGTTTTAAATCTTTTTTTATTCTTGTTTTAAACTGTACTGTTCTGTTTCATGCACCTGTTTGAGTGACCTATACAAAAACCAGGTGAAGATAGTTAAAATTAAGAAAACTATAAAACTAGCTGCAGAAGGAAATACTTTCAAGTGTACAAAGTAAAGAAAATGGAAGGATAATTCTCTCTAGTCTCTTTTGATTCTAGATACCTTTGGTGTTATTTGTAACAGAAGGAGTTGAAAAGCATGGTGACAGAGTGTGATCTTTAAGCTCATGGTCTTGAATGAAGGGTCTTGAACCCCTTAAAGAGTCTTGAATATGACCAGGTGCAAGATGCAGACAAAGAAAAGAAAAAGAAAGAAGAAAAACGGAAAAAAAGTAGGAAATAGGGCAAGTCTCTGGAGGCCAGAGAAATAACTAATGCAATGCTCCAATTACTTTTGAAAAGGATCTAAAAGAATTGCAGGAAATTAGACCAGTCAGTTTGACATTGATTTTTTAAGTCTCAGAAGTATTTTTAAAGGATCACATGTGGATACGTTCAAAAGCACAGCTTGAGAATAGACAATCAGTGTGGCATAAGGATAGGGTAATGAGGTTTAAGTAATTTGTTTATATGAATTTACATGTATCTGTTTTAAAAATATTACCACGTGAAACGGTGGGAGAGCAATAAACATTATGGAACAGTGGAACTACCTGAAAAAATCTCCCTTTGATTTGAGAACTAAGGTATGAAGTCCTCAGAATAGAGGAGAATATGGCAAGTACAACTGACAACTGAATAAGGCAAACAGAGGAATAGATGTCTTATCTTTGGCCCTTGCAGGAGTAGTTCCAGTTCACAAGTTATCAATACCAGAAAGCTCTGGCAGGCACCTGATATGGTTTCAGAAGCTCCCGGTGATCTTGTGTGAAGGATTTGCCCTTGTGTGTCAGGTGTATTTAACAGAGAGTACCAGAAAAATGGTGCCTTTTGTTTCAAAGGACTGAGAAAAAATTCCCACTAGAGAAAAAACCATGCATCTAAAACATGTTTTCTGATTTCAAAAGTATTCAGCTTAATGTGTGGGCTATGCATATAGTTGGTGGAGCATGGAGAGGAGAACTGATGGTACTGGAAGCGGTAGAGAAGCAAGTGCATAAGCAAAGGATGGATCTGAATGTGTGAATGATGTAATTATTTGGTATTTGCATAAAAAAAAATATGTGGCCTTACAGAATTTTTGGAAGCAATGCCCAGGTTTTAATAGGCATGGCTGAGAGCAGGGAAGAAGGGCATAATCAGAGGAATCATTTCAGTGAAGTGTAAGACCCCCTGTAGGGATTACAATGAGACACATATGTCTGATATAAAACTCACTCCTGTGTGCTGAGAGCAATGACGAGAAGGTTTATCTGCTTTCAGATGCTGCTGAATTAGAAGCCATAGGACTCTGTAAGAAGAAGAGAAAACAATTCTGTCACATACATAGATAGTAAGCTCTTCAGGTAATATTCAAGCCACAAAACCGGGACGAAGATCTGCATTTTAAACATCCCAAATCTTCACTAGGTAGAGAGAAAACACTTACAGAAACTCAGAATTCAGTTCAGATCTTTCAAACTCAACCAAGAATCAATCTTTCTCTAAGAGCTGGGGAGAACAGGACCATAGTGATGAAAAATGTCATACACCGGTAAGTGTAAGTTGATGTTCATATTAACCTTCTGCAGCATTTGTCATCAGAATGATTAGATCATTATTTCTGATAGAATCATAGAATGGTTTGAGTTTGAAGGGACCTTAAAAACTAGCTTGTTCCAATCTACCTGCCATGGGCCGGGACACCTTCCACTAGACCATTGTCCCATCCAACTTGTCCTTGAACACTTCCAGGAATGTGGATGCACAACCTCTCTGGGCAACCAGTACTTCACCACCCTCACAGAAAAAAAATTTTTCCTACTATCTGATCTACACTTCCTCCCTTTCAGTTTGAAGCCACTCCCCCTTGTCCTGTAACTACTGTAAAGAGTCTCTCTCCATCTCACTCGGAGGCTCCCTTCAGGTACTGGAAGGCTGAAATTAGGTCATCCCAAAGCCTTCTCTTCTCCAGGATGAACAATCCCAACTCTCTCAGCCTTTCCTCACAGGACATGTGCTCCATCCCTCTAATTGTTTTCATGGCCCTCCTCTGGACTTTTTCCATGTCCTTCCTGTGCTGGGGACTCCAGAGCTGGATGCAGCACTGCAGGTGGGGTCTCACCAGAGCAGAGCAGAGCAGAGCAGAGCAGAGCAGAGCAGAGCAGAGCAGAGAGGCAGAATCACCTCCCTCACCCTGCTGCCCACGCTGCTTTGGATGCAGCCCAGGACACGTTTGGTTTTCTGGGCTGTGAGTGCACATTGCTGGGTCATGTTCAGCCCCTCCTCCACCAGCACCCACAAGTCCTTCTCCCCAGGGCTGCTCTCCATCTGTTCAGTCCCCAGCCTGTCCTGATACCAGGCATTTCCCAGACCCAGGTGCAGCACCACCAGCACTTGGCCTTCCTAAACCTCATGAGGTTCCCATGGACCCACTGCTCGAGCTTGTTCAAGTCCCTTTGGATGGCATCCTGTCCGTCAGGGGTGGCAACTGCACCACTCAGCTCTGTGTCACCTGGACTTTTGTTGAGGGTGCATTGATCCCTTCGTCTCTGTTATTAATAAAGATATTAAATAACACTGGTCCCAGTATGGACCCTGAGGGTCTTGTCACTGATGTCCATCAGGACTCTGAACCATTGACAACTACTGTCTACATGTGACTGTCTAGCCCCTTTCCTATCCTTATAACAGTCCACCCATTAAACTGATCTCTCTCCAAAGAGAGAAGGATGTTGTGGAAGATGATATCAAAGGATTTACAGAAGTCCAGATACAACATCTTCCCTTGTCCACTGATGTATTCACTCCATCATAGAAGGCCCCTGGATTGGTCAGGCAGGACTTGCCCTTGCTTAAACTGTGTTGGCTGTCTCAGATCACTTCCCTGTCCTCCATGTGCCTCAGAACAGCTTCTAGGAGGATCTGTTCCAGGATCTTCCCAGGCACAGAGGGGAGGCTGACAGGGCAGTAGTTCCCAGGGTGCTCTTTTCTACCCTTTTTAAAGATGGGTACAATGTTTCCCCTTTTCCAGTCCCCTGGGACTTCACCTAAATATCATGACTTTTGAAATGTCAGGGAGAGTGGCTTGGCAACTGCCTCAGCCAATTCCCTCAGGACTTTGGGATGCATCTCATTGGGTCCCATAGACTTATGTTTGTTCAAGTTCCCTAGATGGTCATGAACCTGACCTTTACTTTAAGTGGGAGGGACTTTGCTGTCCCCATTCCCATCCTTCTGTCCATCCACTCAAGAGTCATGAGAAAAGAGGTTGGCATTGAGGACTGAGGCAAAAATGTTGTTGAATACCTTGGCCCTCTCCTCATCTGTTTTACCAAGTTTACAAGCATTGTTGTTCTGCATATGGAATGGTAAAAGTAATCTGAGCTATATAGTTAGCCACTTACTGCTTCAAACTAATTAATAACCTGAACTGGACATACTAATAAAAAAGGGACAGAGGTTAAATGCAGACAAATTGTTAAGTGTTCTGGGAACATCAATGCTGTATGTGAATTCAAAGCAAGTGCTCATATTGCATTTGTGTGGCCTATGACACAAAAATCAGCTGAAAAAGAGGCATGAGAATATGTGAGAGAAACAGCCATGTGGAAAACAAACTCAGTGAAGAAGAAGGGGGAGAAGGTGCTCCATGTGCCAAAGATGAGATTCCCCTGCACTCTGTGGTCCAGATCATGGTGAGGCAGCGGTGTACCTGATGCCCATGGGTCCATGGCACGGATGCAGATATCCACCTGCAGCCCGTGATAACCCAGTTTCAGAGCTGCTGGATGCCCAAAGAGGCTGTGACCCCATGAAGAGAGGAGCCTGCACTGGGGCAGGTTCCCGGAAGGGCCTGTGTCCCCAAGGAGAGAGAAGCCCACACCAGACCAAATTTACTGGCAGGACTTGTGATCGCTTGCAGGACCCGCAGTGGACCAGTCTGTTCCCTGCATTCTGTGGAAGGGACCCACATTAGAGCAGTTCAAGAAGAATGTCAGCCTGTGGAAGGACACACACTGGAGAAGTTAATGGAGGACTGTGTGCTGTGGGAGGGACCCTATGCTGGAGCAGGGGATGGGTGTGAGGAGTCCTACCCGTGAGGAGGACGGAGTGGCAGAGACAATGTGTGATGAACTGACCACAGCCTCCATTCCCCATCCCCCTGAGGTAGAGGACTTGGGAGCCACCTTGAGTCCAGGAAGAAGGGATGGATTGAAGGAAGGTGTTTTAAGATTTGGTTATATTTCTTATTATCCAGCTCTAACTTGATTGGTAATAAACTTATTTCCCCATGTTGAGTCATTTTTGCCCATGACAGCAGCTGGTGAGTGATGTCTTCCTGTCCTTATCTTGACTCACAAGCCTTTTATTATATTTTCTCCTCTCTGTGCAACTCAGGAGGCAAGTGACAGAGTCACTTTGGTGGGCACCTGGTGTCCAGCCAGGGTCAACCTACCGCAGGGCTTGATGCAGTGTAACAGTTTTCTGTAGCCATCTGTCTGTCTCTCTTTTCCCTGAAAAAACCCCGATTAAAAGAATTATTTAAAGGAATATTTTTGACTCGGTTGGCCTCAGCTGAAATAGTAGCTATCTGGTTCCCTCTATTAAAGACCATAAGATTAGGTCATGCTTTTTCATACATTTACAGATTGCTCCAGCCTCAAATGCCTGGAACCTTCTGTAATAATTTTAGCTGTTCTGTGCTGATGTTCTCTGCTTATTCAAAGTGTGATGAACTACACATTTAAAAGATGCCTGGCAAGAGCATAAGACTGACGTCTGTGTCATGTAGAGGTTCACAAAATCTAGTGCTGCACACACAATGGAGGAAGCAGACTTTGACATGAACTTGAGAGATTTCTAAACAATTCCTCCTACTGGCAATTTTTGCCAAATCTCCCAATGTGAAAGTAAGTGCCTTAGACAGCAGGGCCTCTTGACCCTACCACTGGGACATGTAACCACTTCAAATCCTGTATCTAAACAGAGTGGCAAAATAAGAGAAGGTGACTGTAACCAAGTTATATTTTAACCAGTCACAGCTTAAAATTTAGCATTAATCAGTCATAATCCTTTTATGGTTCTCCAAGATGACTGAATGTATGGGAAACCCTGAGTAGCTGGGTTGTATGCTAGTGGCAAACTGTAATTTACAGCTTTTTGGGCTGAGAGAAGTTCATGCTGTGATGCTCACTGACTTATATATCTATATTTGTTTGACTTGAGCCCAACTGCAAATCCCAAATTCTCTTGCATCCAACATCACTCTTGGTCCGTGGTTGTTGTACTGCTGCCATTTCCACAAATAGCAAGTTACTTCCTGGGGGAGCATCTGCTCCTGCCCTTTGCTGGCCAGAAGCAGGGCAGGAGACTCTGTTGTAGTCATATGTGACGCAGGAGGAGGAAGGGAGTTGATGAGAATGGTCATTCCCTGCATGGTAGATTCCTCCCAGTCTACTGCCTTCTGGTGTAAAATCATGTTCAAAAGAGAAGTGCAATCAAAGCCTTACAGATTTTGCGAATCCTAGAGAAACAAACCAAACCAAGTCAACCTATTTACTTACTTTTCTCATCCAGTTATCATGACTAGATTCTTTGTTGATACCTCTCTCCTCAATATATAGTGCGATGGTCTGCTTGTCCCCTTGTGTCCTATATGGGTTCTGACAACTCTTGTTTTATTGTCCAGGGACCGTCAGAAAACCATTAAGTGTATTATTAAGGTTAAACTATTTATTATCCTAGCCTGATGGTCAGATTAGAAAAAGGAGAATCAGAATATAAATGAACAACTAATCCCATGCTTCTAGAATCAGAAAAAGTAAAAGCAGGAAGAGAAAGCAATCCATGTGTTTTATTTAATGTACCTACACTTGGGTTAGGAGAAGGGTAAAACTGAAGGTTTTTTAAGACTCACATGTTGCACCCATAATTTCCAAGACTGATTCTTCACCATCTGGTTCCCTGCACAGTAATGTTTCATGATATGATTTGAAATGATAATAAAATCAGTTGTACCACCCAGGAGATCTGCCTCAGCTCATGAGCGTGTGTGCATTTTGGAGACTCAAGGCTGCTAAAAAGTATCCCAGTTTCACCTTGGTACTGGAGACCCGTACACTTGAGTGTCATCCTAAGGGCATTTCGTACCCTTGCCCTTTCTTCCTGCTTCTCTCTTGCCAGGGCTGACCTGCTGGGGTGGTAGGAAAGTCAGCTTGTTATTCAGACCTGGTATGACAGGGACTCTAGCGTGCACTGTACCAAACCTGCATACCTGGTATTGCTGTAGTTCTTGCCCAAGAACTGCCTGACAGATGTGGAGTCAGGCACATGGCTCTGCATTTCTAAATTAGTGGCGAAGGTCCCTGCTGAATTTCAGTCTGACCTGAAAGCTTGAGAGCAACCATATGGCTGCCCTCCACAGACGAGGTTACTGCCTTTGGATTCAGTTGACTCTTCAGATTTGAGTAGTCTAATTAAATCTGCCCACTTCTCCACACAGATAATTATCAGCCTTTCTATTACTCATGTTACTGCACAACATCCCCTCTCGATGACTTTATTCATTTCAGACAGGGACAGCAGGTGCCAGATGGCAAACTGACGCTGTGTGATACTCGGTATTTCTATCACTTCGTGCTTAGAGTTTCACCTTGCTCCTGTGCATTAGCCTGATGGGGATGATTGCTTTGGTTTGCTTTAATAAGCTCTGGAGCATGGGAAGTGATAGTGTGTCATTGATTTGGAGGAGCAGTTTAAAGGCAATGAACATTGTTACTGTCTATAGAAAAAGGGACTGGCTGTAGCCTCTCAGAGTTGCAAGGAAAAGAACAGCTTTCAATTTCAATGAGTATATTAAGTGCTCTTTAGGTTAGGCTGCAATTTAGTAAAGCAACCCTGACTCCAGGTTCAATTATAAAGGCCACGTTTTTCCTCAGAAGGAAGTTCGACACAAATAGGCGGCGTTCACTGCTTGCTGATGGTAGTACAGCTGTATAGGAAGTCACAGTGGCCACTAGAAGGTGCATTTTGCATTTATTTTAAGCATGCTTTGCAACCAAAGACAATGGGTGGGGGTAAGTCTGTTTTCCTTCTGAAACTGTAAATTACATGAATAAAAAGAAAAAGAAAGAAATTGAAACATGAACAGACAAAGACTTTGTTTATTTATTGCCAGGAGAGACCCATTACGATTCAGTGCTGTGTTTCCATGGCATCCCAGAGGCATAAACAGAAAATACAGGCTAATGCATTCAGTTAGACAGAGATTTTAAAGTCTAATGCACAATCTAAATATATATCACATATGCCCACTATTTATTTATCTATTCTATATATTGCAGTGAGACGGAGAACTCGCTAAGATTCCAGAGCTCTAATCCATTTACATACGTATCTCCTGCAGATGTCCAGTAGTTGTGTGGGATATATGTCGGCAGTGTTAGTTGGTTGCCTTTCAGATTCCTCTCATTTCTCTCCATACCATTCTTGACTTTGTTACAATTCTCATATGTGTAAGTATCTCTCTAGTATTTCTGGTTAGGAAGCCCAAAGCAAGTTCAAAGATCCAGCCGTTCAGGACTGAATTCTGCTTAATCCCTTCTTCCTGGTGGGCTAAACATCCCTGCCTGTTTATTGAGTGTTTCCATTTGTAAATACAAATGCCAAGGCTTGTGCCATTTCTCCCTTGTTGGTTTATAAACATCCTTTCCAAAGATGAACCAAATGTCTTAGCAAGATTATTCTTTCACCTGGCAACTCATAGTTTAGCTTCAGTGCATTAACAATTATAAAAGGTCATCTGACAACCAAAAGGTTATAAATGTTGTGGAGCTGACAGCACCTCCCCTTCCATCAGATTTTCACCTGCTTATGTGGGGTATGAGAAGAGCTTCTTCATAATGCTGAAAGAAGGCGGGAAGGGTATGCTGGGGTGAAAGATTACCTTGGAGGGAGTGCTTTAGGCTGCCTTTCCTGTGCAAGGTCTTCTGGTTTGTGAAACTGCCTCCCAAAGGATGTGGCATAGGCCCACTTGGTGCTTGAGTCATTTAAAATGCTACTAGAGAGAGTGCTGTAGGATGCCACATAAGGCACTCTCTGGACCTGTCTGTTGCCTAGAAATGCTTTTCAAAGGGGCTGTTTGTTTGAATAAATGCCTTGGTTCATACCAATTGTCTGCACGCATTTAGAGCTTCTCTGGGTTTTGGTATATATTTGTCAATGAAAAGGAGTTTACTAATCCCACAAATTTAGCAACAAAAAATCTCTTCATTATTTCACTCCTTGTAAAATCTTGCAGCTACTATTCAAAAGCAGTGGCACAGTTAACCTGCAGATTGCATGAAAGGTCAAGGCACAGTCTGAATGTAAGCCACCATCTAAATATAATTTGTTCATGTCGATAACTCCCCGTGTGTCTTGGTGTCACAGTGATGTGCTATACTGGGCTATCAGATCTGAGACTGGGTGAAATTCAGACGCTCTAAATGCCCATTCTGCTCTTCTATCTCTGAGCCTGAAGGCCCTAGGGTCAGCCCTGAGATTAGCCATGTCTCTGAGAGTGTGGTGTGATCCACAGGTGTCAGGCGAACTGATGGGAGAATGGGAAGGTTTCTGGTGGAATTCTGCCTGTCTTTTCATAAGAGTTTGCTAATCATTAAATAAGCAGCAGCTTTGAATGAAAAGTCAATATGTTAGAAATATCTCAACCACTAATATTTAAGTATTACAGTAATTTTAGCCCGGCTCTGTGGGTTCCCGCAAGCCCACAGAACCTGGGGCATTATTCGGTAATACAGTCAGGTGGCAAAGAGGCAGGAAGGAGATTCGCTTATCATCCTGCTGGATGGCTTATTCCATGCTCACAGCCGAACTCCAAAGCAAATCTGAAACCCGATCCCGAGGGCCCTCGTTTTATCCGGGACCAGGGAGGAAGGTGGGATTAGGGAATGGGGACCAATGGGAGAATGCCAGGGGAGTGACAAGGCTTACAGCCAACTGGGAGATTCAAACCGGGACAGACCATACCAAGGAACAAAGCATCCCAGGGGATGCTTCTGTTTGCCCCTACACAAAGGCATCACCGACCCCCACAACTCTTCCTTTTTGGTATTAGACAAAGAGGCCTCCCCCCAGGGATCCCAAAACCCAACATCCCAAAAACTGAACTTATACAGAACAACAAAAATGATCAAAAGAACCCAAAACCCAATATCCCAACAAACTAAACATACATAAAACAACAA
>VZTI01000691.1:2484979-2548223 GCA_013397865.1 Struthidea cinerea | reverse complement strand
ATGGTTTCAAATAATGTTACTATAGTCTATATTAGTTTCTGAAAATAAACGGTATTTTCTATATAACTTTCATTACACCTTAGTCCAGATATGGAATATTTGGTTGGATTTCTAATAATTCAAGAATTTATTTTTGAGTTTTCTTCTCTTTTGCTAAGTGTGAAAGAAAAGGTTTGGCAAAGTGATAATTTTATATCAGATAGTAAAGGCTCCTGTTTATTTGAAGTTAGGTGGCTTTTAGAAAAACATGTGGATTGTCTAATTGTCATCATTTGACTGTAATTTGCAATTTTTTAAATTGCAAAATAGATTCACCCTCCTGACATATTACTATAATATCTTTCTCTGGGGGTTAAATGTCTTCTATTTCCAAGCCCTTTTTTGGTTTTGTGTGTGTATTTATAGTAAAATATTGAAGAGTAGTATATTCTCCATGATTAACAGGCTAGCAATGCATATAAACTTGTGATATGGGGACAGATTGCTTTAGGCCAAAGTAGCTGACCTAAAAACAAAATGTTGTTTCAAATACCTTTTACCTACTGTCAGAATGTATTCTACATCTAGATGGAAATCAATGGCATTTGTGTCCTTATGACAACCCCTCCCTGTGGATTATATACACTACATAGCCACTATATTAAAGGTTTTACTGCTTTCTAAAATTTACACCAAATTCCTAGCCTTTGTCCTCTGAGATTTTTGGATTCCAGATTTAGGAAAATTCTTCATCTTCAGTTCTTTTTCTCGTTAAAGTTCTGACCTTGCATGGTTCTGAATTGTAAACAAAAGTCACTGAATCTAGCATCAAAGCCAAATAATGAACAAAATATTACCAAAGGCTTAATCTTGAAATGTAGCATGGAGAAGTTTGCTGGTTTTCATTTTCTATCCATTTTTGACCAAAGTGTAGGCAGAAGTCAATTGTTTTGTAGAAGGCATAGGGCATTGCAGCAGCTATGCCCACTGCCAGACTTTCTTCATGGGTAGTATTTATTTAAACAGATAAATAAATAATGCCTCTAAATCACCATTCTGACCGGGGAAAACACTGAGGAGACTCTGGCCTATGTTTAGGTTCATGTCTACAAACAGCTAGAGACAACACCAGGCTAAATGTCTTGCCTCAGGTCAGATGTAGTTTATTAATCCAATCTGAGTGGAACCGAAGCACTTGACTTGCAATACCTTTTCTGAATGCAATGCTTTATTTTTAAAAATGAATAACATAATCTGTTAAAAAACACCAAAAACCCCTCATGAAATATTTATCACAAAGCAGTTTAAGATGTGGTACTTCAGAGAAAGCACTGGCTAATTTTGCTATAATATTTGCCGAAAGCCTTCTTGATAAGAAAACTATCATCTGTCAGTCTAAGGGAAATGGTGGGATCTCGTCAGAGCTGTATAGGAAGGGTTGGCTTCCTCTTATGGGTTCTGCATTTGTCCTTTGTTATCAGCTGTGCAGAAAATGAAGTTTCTGGATTTTCCCATTTTTAGGATGTCTGGAGAAATCACATGCCCTATTTATTGATATTGGTCTAGAGATAAACTCATATCCAAGATGATGTAATAGGTCATAAATTTTTATTTACAAAGCTGGTAAAACCAAATTCAAAGAGGAAGAGATTTTTCTGCATTGTTATCATCTACCCCCTCTACCCTAAAAGAATATGGAGCAGATTCCTTTGTTCTGTATGAAATGTCTGTGTTTCTGTAAAGTGCCATGCTCTGTTGATTACAGTAATAGAAAATGAAACTTCCAAGTAAAAAAGACCTGGAAATTCTTAGAACACCAAATTATATTACTTTAAAGTAAAATGGAGTAGAGTGAAACCTCAGACTTAAAGCATTGCATATGTATCTTTTCTTTTTCAGTGATTAAATTCTATCTAGTGCAGTGAAATTCTCAAAATTGAGAGGAAGAGTTATCAAGGAGTCTCAGTCATTTCTACATTCATGGATTGAATGAAAGTATGTAAGTTGTCTAACTTCCTTCAATAATGCTTCTTTGTCCGCTGATTTTGATATTTTAATCATGCTCGTGTTCTGGATTTATGCAATTCATTGTTATAGCAGTGATCTGAACACTCCCCAAGAGTGTTTGTGGGTAAGTGACAGAGTTGTGAGCTTTATTTTTTTTTTAATGCATGTCTCAAGAGGATTGGTGAAGATTATAAAACATTAAACATAAAATAAAATCTCACTTTACTAATTAATTGATTAACACTACCTAACATTGTTTTAACAGAAAGTTACTTTAGAAAATTAATTTTTTTAAGTAACATTCCACCTGATCAACAATTCTTCAAAGTGCTGGCCATATTATCTTGTTCTGAGTTGGAAGCTAGTCTCTGTTTTGAATCACCATGAAGTCCTTTCCAAGAGGCTGTAGAATCATGGAACTGTTTCTAGGCCTTTGATCTTGAAATTTTAAAACATAACTAAAATATGAAACAGTTGCATAATCTTCCCAGCTGTAGCAAACCCAGCAAAACCAAAACCAAAACAAGCAAACTTGCCTGGAATATTGTTCAATGAGCCAAGTGGGTACTGGCAAGTATAAGTGGGTGAAGGAAACGTAGAATTACACACCTGTCATAGGATATTTGTGGTACTGCTTGTAAAATGCCATTAGGTACCATCTTCACTGTGAACTTCCATGCGAGGAGTTAAAGAAGTGTTAAAACTATACACTGAAATAAGAGGCATCCAAGCTTTTTGCTCATTTATCAGAATTATGCATTGGGTCAAAAGATTTTGCCTGTAAGGTAAAAATTATAAGTGTGCAAGGAGTCAGATTTTAATAAAGGCAAAATAAAGTTCACAGTATAACTGTGATGCAGTTTAGTATACTTGGACTTGATAGCTACAAAGATGATTTAAAGACAGATAAAGAGAAAATACAGGTATTAAAGTGGATGCCAGGTCTTCAGACGTGACAAAATATTAGACACTTATTTGGAATAGGATGGTCTTATTACAGTGCATACAGTAAACTAAAATGTTCAGCTTCATAGAGGCCCTTGTTGCAGAGAGGAATTAGGTGAGAAGTGCTGGTCAAGTTGCAAATGTACACTGAAATGCAAACTAAGTATTTACATCCCTTATGAGAAATGTTATACTTTTTTTTATCTCTAACCTTTAAGTAACTTTATGTAATTAGAAAATAATTATCTGATAACTATATATTCTGCTGAAGCTTGTACTAGGCTATCAAAATTCAAGAGAAAGGAAGGCAAACTTGAAGGAGGCATCTTGCAAAAATTGCATCTTGCTGGGGTTGGGAAACTGTTAAGCTCATACTCACTTTTACGCTGATGTAACTTCATCCTTAGAAAGGTAAATCCATTTTTAAGTTGGATAACTTGCTGGTACATTAAACCAATTCACACTTCTAGGGATTGCATAATTACAACTTGTTGTATATGACATACTGCACTGGAATCATTTTAACAAAAGGTCAAAGCCAGTTAAAAACAAAATTCCAAGTCACTTTTTGCACTAGACCAGTTGCTTAGAATTTAATGAAATACCCAACCCTGGAAGAAAGCAAGAGGATAAAATACTGTAAAACTCTAGCCAATAATAGGTTGTGACACATGGAATTTATGAATCTCATGACTTGTTCTTTATTGATCAGAAGCTGATCATAGCATTTGAATTAATAAAAGTACAGTTAAAGCCATTCACAAATGATGCTTGGACGTAGTGCAAGTAGGCTTTATTGATTTCTAGTGTCAGCTGGGCTTCAGAGACATATACCATATGTTGAACATATGAAAATAGCAGGAGCAACAACAAAAAAAATCTCTCCTACTCCATCAGCTAATAAAGTTTAAAATGTTTGTAAAGAATTGAGTGGGCTCAGTGCAGCACATCCATGTGTATTTCATAATATCCCATCAGTTAAATGAACCACAAATAATCAGTTAAAATCTATTAAGTACATTTTTTCCGCAGACTTTATTTCAAAAAACACTTTTACTATTTTATTAATATTTTTCTAGGTACTGAGTTAAGTATGTTTTCCATAGAAAAAGCACTGAAATTAATTTTCTATCTATGCCTCTTCTACGTAACATACCTGCCAGGGACACATAACATTACAGTGGGAAAATAATCATAACCAGATTTGGTATGCCTTCATCTTCCAAAATTATTTTCAAAGCGTTTTATGTGGCTCTTAAAAGTTTTCTGAATTGTATCATGTCAGTTCCTGGTCATAGGCCAAAGAACCTTTGGTTTCTTACACTACAAGGTAGTATGGCAAAAATGTATCTCTGAGAAACCAAAGAAATAATGCATCATAGATATACAGTGTGGAAAGTAAGATTTGATGTTGTTACAGGGACTTTGAGTCATTAGGAGAGTGCTATAGGAATAAAAAAAAAATTGTTTATTTAAGACCTAATCCTTTGAAACCAGATGAATAAGGACCTTGTTTCATTTTTTACAGCTTTAGGGGTAGTTGTCTCCTATAGTACTTGTTGTGTTAACTCATACCCCACTGCCAGTAGGCAAAATGTCGTTTACCTTTTGGCTTTTGCTCAGGTGTGGAAGCTCTCAGTATTTGGACCTTTTGCCTACTGTGTTCATATGTACATTGATCAGAATTACTCCACTGGTCAATTCAGTATAAGCTTTAAGAACTTGTAAATAGTTTTTTTTAATCATTGAGGGTTTTCTGAATCACAAAGCTCTTTAGCCTTAATAGAGGTGATACAATCTAATATAAGGAAGAAGGTAACCTAGAAAATACCTTTCCTAAAACTTAGCACTTCCTTTCCAGCTGTTTCTTTAAAAAGTCTTACACTGGAACTTATCCTTGTGCAAGCCGATGTACATTCAGACTGTTACTTCTTTTTTAGAGAATAACTTTTGAATATTTGAGTTGACCTTTTTTTGTTCCTAATAAGTTATATCGCTTTGTAGAGAAGCAAGGGAGCTGGACTTCTCAGCATGGAGATTGTTTATTCATCTCTTACCTCCTCAGCCAAAATTTGTTTTATATTAAGCTTTTCCTTTTTTTTTTCCCATGAAGAGTCTGCAATTAAGCTAGAATTTTATTTGGTAACTGACTTTCATCATTTGACCACTGACATATATTAATAGAGATCAGCATTCCTGATTTCCTGACTGTCGTGGGTTAGCCTTGGCTAGAAGCCAAATGCCCACCCTATTACTCACTCACTCCCTTCTCCCATGGAAGTGGGACAAAATAGAAGGGAGGTGTGAAGACTTGTGGATCAGGAGGATGACAGCTTAATAGCAAAAGCTGTGCATGTAGGCAAAGGAAGAAGAGGAATGCATTTACCAATAGGCTGGCAGACATTTAGCCATTTTCTGAAAATAGGGCCTAGACATATGTAATGGTTGCTTGGGAAGACAAATGCTGCAACCACAGACATTCCTCCTTTTCCCTCCTTTCCCCAAGCTTTAATTGCTGAGTACAATGTCGTATGGTTTAGGATATCACTTTGGTCAGTTTGGGTCAGCTATTCCAGCCACTCCCCTCCAATCTCTTACCTGCCCCCAGCCTACTCTTTGGGGAGGGGGTGAAAAAGAGAAAGCACTGAAATGGCTTTACATCGGAGCATTGTCAGCACTTTTGTAGCCACACATCCAAAGCACTGCACCACAGCCATGCTGTGAATCCAACTCCCTGCCAGACAGAGCCAGTGCACTGATGTTGACCAATATTATTTGCAAAGATGAAAGCAATAGTGCAGTGTAAAGTACTTGTAGTGATGAACCCTTTTATGGCAGCTGCTGCTAGATTAGGCTTTTGACACGAGAGAGAAAGCCTGGCTTGCCAGAGCTAAAGCAAAATAAGAGTTGTGCTTATCAATAGACCTTACACATTTTCTTTTCCCTCCTTGTTAAAAAGATTCATGTGTCAATTAAAATGATACATTTGAGAATATAATTTATTTACTAAATACTATACTTAGTTGCTAACAAACATGACGGTCTTGAAAGCAAAAAGAAATGAGATAGGCTAGGCTTTATATGTGGGATTCGGTTTACATTGTTCCCCCACCTTTCCCTTGCCTCTCAGCCCTGGGCACTCCCCCGGACTCTCCCTATTGGTTCCTGTGCCCCAACTCAGCCCATGTACCGCCCCTGCAACCTGACAAAACTCCCCTGCACTCGGGCCACGTGTTCTCTCTGCTTCTGGGGGTCACCTGGACGCAATGCAACGATTAAAGATCTTCTAATACCCCTGTAGAGAGACCCTTCTTCCCTCCTTCACCATCACTGTGTTGTAAGGCTGACAGCCGAGGGAGGAAAGGTGCGGGGCTGTCCGGAATGGACTACGGGAGGACAGAATGGCTGCCTGCCCTAAGAAGCCCCAGCAGAGCCCCTAGAGAAAGCTGCAGCAGCTAAGCTAAACCTAGCGCTTGTGACATTTATACACTGGCTTTTCCCATTCATTCTGCAAATGCTAAAGGAATTTGTAGTATGAAATGTGCATTTATTGTACTTTTGTTGTTTTAGTTGAAATATGTAATATTTGAAGCATATTTAGTAATTTTTGTTTTTTACAACACAACTGCTATATAATGTTTATGGTTTAGAAAGCAATTATGTCAGTGCGTAATATAGAGTGCATGCAATGGGGGGAGCGGTGAAGAACCTCTAAAAAATGCATCCTCAGATTACATCATACTTTAAATAGAGTCTGTAATATCCATGCAAATCTGAGACACAATATGTCTGCATGCATTGATCCAATGACTACACCTAAGAGACCGCAGGATTCAGCTGAGGAAGTTGTAGCGCTGCAACTACACAACCAAGACTTGTAACTGAGGTATTACAGAAGGCAGATATTCCTCATGTGGTGAGTGAGTGGTTCAAACAACTTGTCCAAGGACTTCAGCAAATGTCCCATTAAGTGAATGAGAAGCCAGTCTGCTCTACCTATCTGAATGTTCTTGTTCTGCATTGTATGGGCACGCCCTACTTTTCAGGAACTACTGTTCTAGTCTTGCTAGGCTGATATTTTTCAGAAATAGTCACGCAACATGTTTCCAATTTTAGAACACTCAGGCAAGTAAAGGGTGCTTGACAAGTGTTTCTAAATTGGCAGAGTGTATTTCTGCTATTTCTATTAATGGAATGGACACTTAAAGAACGCTCAGTTTCTAGATCTTATGCAAAATAATGAATTTGCCACCAAAGGCAATATAAGACTTTTCAAAGAATTTTATCAATTTGTACAGAAAAATAAAATAATAAAAAACCCAGCATAAACAAACAAACAGAAAACCCAACAAAACAACAAAAAATCCCCAAACTAATTCTTGCAACAGAACCCTATCACCAAAGCTGAAAACTGCAATTGCCTGAAAATTTCAAAATTTCATTTCATTAGAGGCTACAATTTTCAGTGGAAATCAGCTAACTTGAAACATACTGTAGTTGTCAACTTAAACCAAAACAATCTCACCATAAATACCAAGCAGGCTGTAGAAAAACATATGGTTTAGTAAATACAATAAAACTTCATTGCTGAAATCATACACATAAACCAGATCTCCATCTGAACCAGAAACACAAATTATAAAGGCAGCCCTTGAATAGGCATCCCCCACTGTAATGAAACAAGTTTCAGTTGAAAACTAGAAGATTAAAGAACCACAACAAAAGTTTCCCAAAGTCATATCATTTATAACTACAACCAGTTTCCAGATGCAAAACTGTTCAGCTGTTTCTACTATGAGCTCACAATTCAAACCTTGTCTTTCCCCGATCCACAGAACTCCTTCAGTCTGATTTTTGTGTATAGATCTGCCTAAGTCTTACAAGTCCAGTAACCTTTGTTGGTACTGGTCATACATAGGGGAAGTTAATATATAACAATTTACAGCATCAAGACTGTATCTTTCTTCTCAAACTTATTTCTTTCAAATCTTTTATATTTGATTTGCATCAAAATTAACAAAATATGTTAAACAACCGCATTTTAAACCTCTTACTTTTATGATATCAAATAAAACATTTGGCATGCATTTCAAATTCTACTAGGAAAAACAAGCAAACAAAAAGAACCAAACAAAAACCCCTAGCTGAAGAGAGACCTTCATATTACTTGTCTTGAAGCAAAGGGACCTCGATTCTGAGTGTAACAACAGTGTCATAACTATTTTTGATATTCAGAAACAAGGAATAAAGAACATAGGATTGGTTGTTGTCCTGGAAAGGGTAACTTAACTGGTCCTTTCTGGACAAACTGGAGTGCCCAAGCTGAGGAGTATCCATGCCAAACATTCTTTTCTCTCACGGTTGGAACTTTGGAATATTTGATCACCCAGTACGCTCTAACTAACTTATAAACAACAGATGTGATTGTATAGAGTAGTAAGACCTTGTGCTCCTTGAGTTAGGAAATGCAGAGGAAAGGTGTACGGGAGAAGGGAGCGAGAAGAAACCAGGAAAAGGAAAGAAAGCTCTACGTAACAGTTACAGCACACCAAAAGGGTGGCAAGGCATGACCAAGATGTGGTCAACCTTTTAAGAAGAGTACAGATATCTGAAATATTTAGAAAGATTTTATGATACATCAGCTTCAATGATTAGGCACTAGACTAAAAGATCCAAACAGCCTGTTTAATATTCTGTTCTGCTGTCATGGTGTGTTGCAGAAAGAGAGACATTCTTCAAGATAAGGCACGATTGAAGAAAATATGGAGTTTGTTATAGTCTGTTACTTCATATTACTGAAGTTATAAGGTAAAACGTAGCAAAACAGGACCTAATTAGGGTGGAAGAATGAGTGTTTAACTTTAAATTATAAGTCTTTGCCACTTAATGTCGGGGAGCACTACTTAGAATGTGTATGTGCATGTATGTGGAGGAATATCTATACTTGCTTTAGTATTTCACCCTTGCTTGTGTTTGCTCAGGTAAAGATGGCTATCTGACAACATAGTACTCGTTTTCCATCTACTTGATTTCAACAAAGCATTATTCAATAGCTTACTGCTGGTCTCCAAAATGTTAGTGCCTCTACTAGGAATTTTACCTTCTCCTTGCCAGCCTCCCAAAATAAAGAATAGAATTCATATAGTAATGTCAACCCAATTTGACAGATCTTCATGTCAGCCTTAACTGTGATTGGCAAAAGGCCAAGCATTTGTCAGATGGATTTTGGCAGTGGATTAAAAATGAAATCTATTTCTGTTACTTTTTTTTCCTTTTAATATCAAGCATATATTTTTCTCTACTTGGTGACACAGATTTAAACTACTAAGTGACATTTTGTAGGACTGCAGAATTTCAGGAAAGATATCTTCTTAAAAACATTTTAGCATAAAGAAAAGTAAAAATCAGGCTGAATTGAAAATAATCAAGTTGAGTTTAAGTCTTAGTGTCTATTTCTCACTTAGTTGCCATGTTGGTAAGCAATCCTTTTGTATTTGGATTTCAGGCGCTCCCAAATGACACTTCAGATTTGTAAAAGATGCTTGGGGTTTTATTTTGTTTTGTTATTTTATTATTTTATTTTATTTTTTATTATTATTTATATATTTTAGATAATGAAATAATGAAAAATGCTTACTTTTCAGGATACCCATTCTTAATTTGCTTTAAAATTCTTGGTGATTCAAAGAGGAAATAGACTGCCCAGTCACAGGGTATTGTTCTCTTTTTTCATCAATTCCATGTTTCAGATGATGGAGGAAACGTTTTATAAAGTTTCACAAATATATAATTTTACTCCTTGAGAACAGGGAAGGAAAAGGAGTTTGACTGTCAGGAATGTTATCTGCTCTAAAGAAAATAGCCAACTGATAACTGCCTAAAAATTGGTCAATTAAAGTTGAATAGCCAATAAACAGTTATGGTGGAATATGTTTCATTTTAGGACAATATGGAAGCACACAGGAACATTGTCAGTTGAGAGATTTATTTACTATTGTAGCAGAGATAACTGGAAATTAAATCTGTCACTGAAGTTGCTAAGCTATACTATACAAAAGCTGTTCTCACCTAATAAATTGTACAAAATAGAGCTAGAATGAAGTTTGAATCTCAAAAGGGTCATTTCCTCTAGCAAAATGGTATGATACTTTTTTTATAGCTAGTTGGCCCATATTCACTCAAAGTGTGAAGTCCAAGAGCTACCAGTACGTATTAAAAGCCATCATTACTTCCCATATGGACTATTCAAGTCCCTGCTCCCAGCAATGAAGCAAAGAATACAATTTAGGATGGGCACTCTGAGCTCTCACCCATTCAAGTGTGATGAAAACAACTAGAGATAATAATTTCTTTTTTTTTTTTTTTTTTTTGCTAAAATTTGGGACATTGCAAATGAAGACACAACAATAATGATTTATTTTAACAAAATTTTTACAGTTACTTTCCTAAGATTGCAGAATTTCAATTGCTTTATGAAATTAGTGTTAATGGCAATAGAGAATTGCTTTCCCATGTTAGGAACTGTGAAAGGCTGTTCATCTCAGAGCTTTTCTAGATTCTTCTGAAAGTTTTGTCAGGTCAATTCTATTCCTGCAAAGTGCTTCAGCTGTAATAAAAAGCATTTTCTGAGGGAGATATATTTATTTATATATAACGTTTCCAGGTTCACATTTTACTTCATGCACAATGATTGATTCAGCAGCAGGGGACAGAAGAAACACATTAAATTTTCAAACTTTTTTTCTTTTCCTTGCTTTGTTCAAAGGTCTCTTGAAGTCAGTTGGGAAACACTTCCAATTTAATTTTGGATCACGTTCGTAATGTTTCCTCATCACCTTTAAGAAAGGTGTTTGAAGCTGATGAAAATGTACCAGAAAATTCATGAGACAATTCTTTGCCTTATAATTTCTAGATTTTTTTTAAAAAATAACACTTAGGATTTAGACACTCGTGTGAGTTGCCCAATTGGGTTACTGGATACCACTTTGAATATAACTGTGTGTCTGGGGTGTTTGAAGTCTGTAGGGAAGAAAATGGAGATTCTATTACTTAAGGTATGTGAAATAAGTGATACTTCAAAATTTTGCATGAGCTTGAAGTACTAAAACAATAGCTTGAATCTGAGTTTCCCTTCTTCATATGCTGCCTGAAGATGTTTGCATATTCTTGGCCTAAACCTTTGAAGTGGAGGGAGTTCAGTGGAAGCAAACTGCGTGAGAAAGCCCCTTGCTTCTAAATTCAGTCTTAAAAATATAAACATTTAGTGTAGAGAGCTATGGCTCCTTAGACCTGTCATTGTAAAAGGGCTCTTATTTCTGCACTGCTTCTAGGTGGCTCTGGAGAGAGAGCTTCTTCAAGAACCTTCAAAGAGGAAGCAGCCAGGCAAAAAAATTTTGAAGTGACAGGTCTGTCCAGAATGTTTGTGTTCTAATGAAATCTGTAGATTGAGATACTTTGCTTCATACAGTCTCCTCCAATAATATCAGCTTTCAGTTAATGTATATGCCTCTCAGGGGAGGTCATAATGGGAATACCAGCTGGATTTGGCAGTAGAGTACAAATTAGCATTTCCAAAGTGTAGTATTAAATAGTACCTTTACCTTACTTATAGATGGAAATTTTCAGGGTTTAAAAAAAAATTAAGAAGACAGTAATAGAGTTGGCTTGTCAATTCAGATTTTACTGACTTCCACAGCTCTAAGCATTTCTATACCACAAATAATATTTAACATGCTGAAAGTACATCACTGTGCCCAGTGGATATTTATTCACATCACAGAGTTTGGCTCAGTTCACCACACTTGGCAATCTTTGGTCAAAAAAGACCAAGAACTGGAATAGCAGAAGGGTTGCAGGTCAAGACTTGTTCACTGGCAAAGTTTAGTGGGGAAGTCTGTGCAGTCCCTGTCTATGTTATCCTATGCTCTCCTGTTGTCAGTCCTTTATTTTCATGAATACAAAAATCATCCCAAATGTAAAATATATATTATGTGTGAATGTCTGTATTATATTGGGTGGACGTTTTCTTGTAGAATGCCAGGTACTGAAATTCTTATATGGTCCCAGTGAGGGGATCATTTACAAAGCAAGGTGCCAGTTATTACAGCTGTTTTTCATGGCATTTCATGGGGGTTTCTTTGTTGATGGAGCTCAAGTAGCACATGTAGTCTTTTACATGTCTAGCTGGAACTATGAAAATTTATATTAGAATTAGATACAATTACATAAGCGGAATGTAGATTTCTACTTTAGAGATATGTGATGTACCTGAAAGAAATTGTTTTCTCTTACTGCTTAAAAAAGAATGCTTTAAGAAGAGCTTCACTAAACGGTTAGATCTAAAATTATGTCATTTGTGAAGGTGGGGGGAGACTTTGTGTAAAATGAATAATTTTCCAAGGCAAATACTAGACTCTTAAGGTGAATGACCAGATACATGTGCTATCAGCTACAGTGATATTTGCAGTCTGATGCTATAATTACTCTAGCTTGAAGAAATAACTCTTTTTACCAAATCTGCAAACGTTAGTAGGTAATGCAACACAAGAAACTGTTTGGTCCTTGCTGTCATTATTGAAATTATCCTATGTCTTGCCGAAGACAGGATTGGAAGGGTTGTGTTTATCAGTAAGAGACATTTACATTGACACTGACTGACAATGTCCTATTGAGCTTCCCTGAAAAGTTCATTGTGACATTTATTCACACCTAATTAGCACCTCTTGGGATTAATATATCATTTTATCAAACTAATGCAACCTTAGTATAAAAAGATGTAAATTCAATATGATAACTACACGTACCTGGATATTTTAATTAATCTGCCTAAACTGAACATGCCATTCCAAATTTATAACTATCAAGCTTAAACTCCCTCTGGAATTCTCAGAATATTAATTGGCTATTTTACTAGTGAATGCTCTCCTTGTCGTTCAAATAGTTCCTAGAAGCCCTGTTGACCCTGATGGCAGGTAATGTAACAGGAAAATCCGTATTTTAATACACTTCTGGAGTAAATAATACACCAGATTTAAGTATAAATAATATACTAATATTTAACATAGCTTGGGTAAATTGCAGCAAGAGCTTGTGATATATTTCATCAATTGCTTCTTTATTTAAGGTTCTTTTCTTTACACTGGAACTTCTTACGTAGGTGAGAAAGCTACAAAGAAGATTGCTGACAGTTGTACTACAGAAATACAGCATTATCAGAACTATTGAAAGCATACTTCAAGTACAGCTCCAAAGAGATTTTTGGACTCAGCCTATTGTACCTTTACATCTCTTATACAAAGTACTCTTTGTATAAGAGATTCTTCTCACTATCCAGTCCATTATTGCCCAGTTTTTTCACTTGTGTCCCTTGCTTTTTATCCAGATTATATCAGTAGATTAAAGAACTATGTAGATACTACTCTTTCTTCTTCACAAATATGTTATTTTTATGCAAGTTTTCTCTATTTCTTGTCTGTTTTCAAATAACTAAAATCCTTGAGTGCCACAAGGAAGCTTAAATGTTCCTCTTACAAATCTTGTCTATTTTTATAAGATTTTTGTCAATAATATGATTTGCATAGGGAATAATTCACAGCCTGTTCATATTCCATGAGCTTTGTAAAACATAGGCTTTTCAGGTAAAATAAAGTTTATAGGCAAAATGATGTCTGAGTTACCACTATGGTAACAGTTACCACTATGAGTACCAGTTCTCAGGTCAACTGGTGCTATGTTCCCTTTCATCACAGTCTATGTCTACGCTGAGAATTAGTCCAACACAATAGCTGCAGATCCTGCAGCTTTAGAAGGTTAAGATGATTCTTTTGCTTCAGTCTTTCTTTGCTAGATGTCCATTGTCTATGAACTGTCAGGATTATATTGGTTTCCTTCAGTTTTGTGATTAGCAAAATAAAAATTGAATTTTCAATATTTGAAGTAAGTATCTCAGAAATGTGATTAAGAATGCCTGAAATGGAAAAGATGCCTATTTCAAAGGTACTTCTTCAGTGCAGTGGAGCAAGGAGAAGACATATTTAAGGAAAGCAGGGTTTTTTGTATAAAACAATGAAATGTGTTTTGGGTTTTTTTTTGGCATATTTAGTTTCTGTAAGAAAAGGCATGACCATTTATAAGAGATGGTTTCTTGGAGGATGAGACATCCAGAGTTCAGCCATTTTAGGAGGCCAGTGACATGTCACATAAGATATTTTGTGGGCAACATTACTTTGAGCTCCTGTTCTTGATAAGATAGAGCTGAAAATAATACGGCATTTGAGAGGGATCAGGCTGCACAAGGTATGTATGACAACGTACCATGAAAAGCAAACATGTCCCTTCAGTGGTATTTCAGTGCATAACCACTACTATAACATTTAATTTTCCTACACAGTGCTTCAGATGAGAGCAGCTGCTTTGTTAGTATATTTTGGGTCCTGATTATAGTATCTTAGCAATGTGTCCTGAATGCCACCTCCAATATACTTGCATTTTCAACATAGAAGAGCAACAAAAATACACGCATTTTACCTTGTTTGCTAGACAGCTATTTGTTGGTGATGTGTCATCTTCCATTAGGAGAGGTTGTCTTTCATTCCAGTGTGAAAGTTTGACTCCCATTCTTTCTTCAATCGTAATGAGAACAAACGCCTTGTTCCTTACTCGTACTCCGTCAGTTGGTGTTAATGTATGAGGCTTGAGTGCTGTGAAGTGTAATTTTTCTAATTGCTCATGCTGTGAAAAAACATCTTTAACACTCTTCAGCTATACATTTAGGCAGCTTTTCTATAATTTAAACAGATTTGTGTTTCCTGAAGTACGTATAAAACAGAGAAGAGCAGTCAGGAAAAGTATGTCATGAAGCCCAATTTCAGTGCCTATTTTTTTTTGAATACCAGATGATAGTGAAAGAGCTATGGCAAAAAGACCCTCACGTTACTTCTGGACACAGTTTTAATTTTGTTTCATGGAAAGCAGTAAGCAGTAGTTAATTTGGAACAAAGGCTGATAGAAATGAGCAGGAAGGGGCCAAATTTTGGGTTTGTTGTTCTTGTAAATTCATTTGAAAGCTTTTCAGTTCAATAGAATTTAAATTTGCAATGATGTACCTGAAAACTGAATTAATCTCTGGAAATCTGTCTATTCTCTGACGCTTTAAGTTGTGGTCTAGAGATGCTTGGTTTTTTTAACTGAAACACAAGAAGCACAATTTAATTGCAATTTTATGCACAAAGAACAATAATTTTCTTCCTGACTGACAGGTTCTAAATGGTTGTCACTTGTAAAGTACATAACTATCACTTTCAGGTAGTTTTGTCTGAGTTATGTGAGCATTGCAGTTTCTTGTGAAAGTTGCAGAAAAAATGATATTTGCCTTAAAAAAGAAACACCATGTGCTTATATCATGGTGAGGGAAGGGACATAAAACAATGTCACACTGCTAAGTTCATTTATTGAGTGAACCAAGCAAGGGACAGGTGATACCAAAAAAAAGGTTTTCACATCACAGCCATACATGAAAAAATTTCAGATTAATTTCTTTTTGCTGCCTTCAAATTGCAAGCTAAAATATATTGTGCAAGCACATTTTATTGAAGCCTGTATTCCTCAACACAAATACCTGGGTTAATAAACCTGTGAATAGGATGTACTTCTGCAAAACTGAAGTACAGCAAAACTTTATTTTGAGCTGGTTATTTTTAAGAAAGAAAGTTCATGTCAATATTGTGTGAAGAATTATAATTAAACTGTTCCTCTCCTTTCTCGGGTCTCTAGCTGAAAAATAAAAAGGAATGCTGGAAATTCCTTGATGCTTTCCACCTTCAAATTTTAACATGGACAATATTTTTTTCTTCTTTGAGGACTCTGAAAGAAATGTAGAGAGACTAAGTAATTATTGGGAAGTAATAGAAGATGACTTGTAAGATTTTTGACCTATTCTGTGGATTTTGTCCTATTCCTTTGCTCAGGTTGTATGAAAATAGTTGGGAAATGTCATGGTAAAATAAAGTCCTGGCACAGTGGATTAAAACCTGTGCAAGTAATTCTCCTTATGTGAACAATCACTTTGGCGTCTTCAGTCAAATAATGAGCCTATTTTAAAATTCACAGAAGGAAATCTTAGGGCTTCCAGCATTAGGCTAAAAATAATTGTCAGTGTGCAAAGAAAAGTTGAGAAAAATTGGTTTTATGTATTGCAAACACATGACGTTTTTGGAAGTTAAATTTTGTAGAACATTTCTCATACTTCATAGTGTGCATTGTTGTGAAAGTTTTAGTTTTCTGAGACTAGATGTCAACCAGCATGGGGTCTTATTTTTATTACTCATTTTATCATGTAGGTAATCTGGAGATAATCCAGAGCAGAAGATCACTTGTAGGTGTTGTAGATGTATTGACACAGCCACAGTTTTGAAAAGGTCAACAGGATAAAACAGACAAAAGGTGTTTTCTTCATTTGATGTGTGGAGTACAGGGGCACAGAAAAGGCAAGTTGAAGCCAAAATTTCAGCCATTATGCCAAAGTGATATATGTTCTAATTTTCTGATATCAAGTGCTGTGGGTAAAAATATTTGTAATATTGTGAGTGACTCTCTTAAACCTGTTTTTCATTTGAAATTATATCTTCTCTCCTGGAACATACCATTTTCCACAGATAATTTTATTATGTTAGTTCAGGAAAATCTCTTTGAATTTTTTCTGAAGGAGAGGTTAGATTCAGCAGTTAGATATACCATCAAAATTCAGGTTATTTTGCATATAGATGTAACACTAATTTTTTAATTGTTATCTGGATCTATCTTAAATGACAAAAAATTACAGCTTTATTGTATTCTGTGTTTCCAGGGATTAAAATATTTTCTTGTATGTTTAATTTTTCAAATTTGCTAATTTGAATAGATCTGTCATTCCCAAGTCCAAAGAGCTGGGGGGTGTTTAATTTATGTTGAATTTTTAACAGACCTTAATATTGTTTCATGTCCTGTGAGACGAATATCTGCAGAGCTGGCTTCCGTGTTACTTCTAGCGTTCCTTGTTTCAGTCTCAGAGTTCAAATTTATCAGAATTTCTGAATCTGTAAGGAAAGAGACTTCATGTGTCTACAAAACAGTTGTTTTTTGGGAGTGAAGCTCTTTAACTAGTCTATTTTATTAAAAATAATTGGATTTAAAACCTACCTTTCTTTATGTTAAGAAACCTGAACTGAATTTCCCCAAATTATCTAAGTTTTTATAAGTCTAAGAAAAGAAATGGTTTATGCAACTGAGCTTGAAATCACTACTTTTTTGTATTTTCATCCCAAATTTAGAAGAAAAATAAGATAAATATGATGGGGACAAGAAGTTTTTATCTTTAGCTACACCTGATTGCTTTTAGAAGCTGTTTGATTATTTTTGGCCTTGTGTCTTTTTAGTAAGTAGGTAATAAAATATATATGTAGATTCATCTTGCAGACCGTGAGTTGGCATTTTGGATGTAATGTGTATGTTAAATACATAATCTGTGTTTGCTTGAAAAGATCAATGGCCTTGAAGCTGTTCACCATCTTGAATTAAAATCCTGGAGAATATTTGCTGTGTAATTTTAAGTGTTAAACTTTGAAATGGTTCATTTGAGCAGTCACTGAAAGAATTCAAAGATCCTAAGACAGTCCTTGCCAACACCCTTGGGACTCTTTATCGGTAGAAGTACCTGCTGTAGAACCCACTGGCTGTGGATTTTCTCCTGCCTTCTGGCGGTCCAGTGAGAGTTTTAATGACATTAGAGTTATAATCCCATGGCAAAACACTGGCTATGAGTACCCCAAAGGGTTGTTTATCTTCTACTCCTCAAGCAAAAAGCATTCAAAATTCACTCCACCTCTGTAAGGAAAATTTATTCCTTTTGCTGTTAAGATTCTTGCAAAGTTCTTGGCTTTGTGGCATCCTCTTTGAGAAGACATCAAAAGAAGAGGAAGCAATTATTATAATACACAACACAATCTGGCATCCAAATCTGTAGACATCCGGGATGTCAGTTGTCTGCTCCTAAGCATATAGTGATGCCACTGACATTACAGCTAAGTATAAAACAGAATATAAAGAAACTTGAACGATTTCCTTAAAAAAATGAATCTGGAACTGTTTCTTCTTCGAAACTGTATCTCCTGCTGAGAAAAAAACAAGTTTCTTAAAATGTCAGGCCAGTGGACAATGTTTTTTTCTATTCACAGGAGTTTTAAAAGCCCTGTTTTTATCTTGCTTGTAAGAAAACTGTTTGTGAGTTGTCACACTATATTTTGGTTTTGCATCAAGTATATAACACATCCTAACTTAAGTAAGTAAACTTGAGTTATTCCTCAGCTTTGAATGCTTTGTATTAACTGACCAACTTAGATTACAGAAATTTCATCGTCATATTTTTCACATTCTCAATGGTCTTCTGATAAAATAAAAACGAATAAGTCTTGCAGTGCCACATAGACTGGAGCAGTATTTTATCAAAATAAATTTTAATATTGCTGTTGTAACTGCTATTTTCTGGCTTTATAGTCATCGGAATGGCAGCATGATATTTACCTAACAGACACATAAGTCACTGTTCAGCAACAGTGTATTATGGAAAACTTGCAGATGCCAAGGCTGTTTTGCTTGTAAAGTTCTTGCCATTTTTCAGTGTTTGCTTTGGATTAAGCACTTTGTTTTCACCCAAGGTTAAGATTAATCTGCTTTTGTTCATTGCGAAAAAGAGATGCTCATGTTCATGTAAGACGCTCTTAATGATTTAGGTTTGTGTGAAATATAAGCAGGAAAGGGTGAAAAGAACTTCCTCTTCCCCTGCGGCGTTCCAGGAGGACATCAGGTAAAGCAGCAATATGGATGTAACCCACTGACTTAGTAGGACTTAAAGCCTCTGCCCTCCACATTCTTGTCTAGTGCGCCTTTGAACTCGAAACAAGCAAACAAACCCCCCACGACAGTTAGAGGAATGGCCTCTGAGGCAGTAGGCCTGCTAAGCTTCTACTTCACTGCAGCTTTGAAACAGGAAAAGACAAGAAGGTGCTCCATGAAAGGCTATATTCTTTCAGCCACTCTAGTCAGAGAACAAAAAGGAAACCTCCTTTTTGTCTAATAAAGACTAAAGGGAAGAAAGAGACTATGTCGCTGTTAGAATTCTCTCACTAATTGCCCAGAAAGTAAGAAAAAACCCCAGACAGTCACAGTTAAGGGGATAAAAAAATCTCAGGAAGATAATGAGGAGACAAAAAATATTTTATAATCATGCTCACTGAAGGAACCTGGCCCTCTGACATCTCCCAGTGTCTCCTGCACTATAAGAGAGAGTTAAGGGACAGCTTCATAGAAAGAAAACTGTTCTGTAATTGTATTTATTGAGAAAGTAAATACATTCCTGCACTGCAGAGGATGTTAGACAGGACAACATTTATCATGCCGTGATACTTTGTCTTTTCTACTGTAATTTTAGTTCCCTTCTTATATATGAAGGGGAAAATTCCACCAATATTACAATAAATTACAACTTCCACCATTCTTGCAATGGCACCTGCTGAATACTCTGGAAGAGATTTTCTGAATAAATGAGAACTCTTAAATGAGTTATACCAACATTTTGCTTTGGGGAAATGAATGTAATAAGAGCAATAAAATAACCTCAGATACACTTTGGGAGGCTTATATCAGCAGTATTCAGTTTTCATACAACAGTGAAAAACAATCTGCTTTCCAATGACTTCCCCTATTATCAGTCTGCAGTGATGACTGCTGCAGCCAGCTGAAATCTTTTCTTCTTAGTGTCCTGATCCAGCTGTAGTTCCAATCCAGTCAGTTTATGTAGGCTTCTGGACTTGTGTAAAGAAAACTAAGAGAGAAAAACAGAAAAGAATTTCATCAATCTCAGTCCCAAGATTCCACTTGAAGGTAATGGAGGTCATACAGATTATCAGGCAAGTGCTGGAAGGGGCAGGTTTTATAAAGCAAGCATGAACAAAGAGCTCTCCAGGTTTTGTATCATGAAGAACCGTATCATTGACTAATCAAGGAGTCAAAATTTGTTTATTTAAAATATCAAACACTTCTGAGGTTTGATCAAAATTCTCGCTTATGTTTCATCCCTTTGATCTCCTCCTCTAGCGAAATAGTCTTCCACATTCACCATTTTAACCAAGTGCACATAGTCTTTTTACTTTAACACCAGGAAACATATCTTCAAAACTGCAGACTGATTTCTCAGCAGTTGCATAACAGGTTGCCTCACTAATGCAGAGAAAACTTTGTTATGTAAGTGGATATAAAGATCTACAAGTTAGCCCATTAAATTCAAGCAGTGCTTTGTGACATCCCTAAAACATGGTCTGTACAGAGATGGGAAAAACAGTGGAAAATTGATCAATAGGCCAGAAAAGATTTTTTGTATTTTCTTGCCTTTCTTTAATTTCAGCACAGTATAAATGGGTGAATTTTATTTATTATGAAATTCCTGCTTCTGCCATAGTGATTATTTAGCTTTACTATCTAAGCCTTACTGCTTGATGAATTCAAAGTGAACAAATTGTTTACTGTTGCTTATTCTGCATCCCTTGAAACCTTTCTAAAGAATTTTTAGTGAGAAACATGAAGCTTGGTATGTGCAATTTATAACTGATTTTGGTGATAAAAGCATTGGGCCCCAGTGCATATGACCATGGGTAAATTGTGTAACCATGTGATACACAACTTCGTTAGGCACCTTTGACTTTTGCACCTGCCCTCTGCCTATGAATCCGTCTCTCCCAGGGCTTCCTCTTCAAAACTTGAAGCAGGTTCACACAGCTGCCATTAAAACAAAAAAAAGTTAAGCCTCCTTTAGAATCCTCCTTTCCTCATCCACTGGAGGTGGGATTTCATCTCAAGTTACAGCCACCCAGTGTAGGCAAGGGAAGAATCAGTCCAATGACAGCTTGCTTAGATGTTCAAATGTCATGTCTCTAAATGTGGTTAACACATGAGTACACAAGGTTACAAACTGAAGTCTCAACCACCAGGAGAGGATGATTCCTAATATAACCAGGAATATTCTTCTAACAGATGGCACTATTTAGATACATGATTTTCAGTCATAATAGATTTATGGAAAAAGATAAAGATATTTTTTAAAAGGACTGAAAGTACTACTGGAATGGCCAGCATTCTACAGACAGGAAAATTCAAACTATAATGTCAGTCAGTGTATTTTGAAAATCCTTCCACTTAAAGTTTTGAAGGTTTTCTGTACTCTATACGCCGCAATATGGTATGTTCCGTAGCTGTTATGTATAAGATTTTGCTGGCAATTAAATGTCATGGAGTTTTAATTTTGTAGTGGGGCAGCTATACTGAACTTGGATATGTGTTTATGTTACAGAAAACTATATGTGTTTCTCCAAAGGAAATATGTAATTTATGTTAATAAACGAATGCAAATTAGCAGAATAAACATGATGGTAATTAAGAGGTCATAACAATTCATGTGCTTATATAGAAATAAGTAGACATTTGCCAGTGATTTTGCTTAAAATGTATGATCAGATTAAGATAGGGAACAAACCTCTCACTGTAATTGCAACCTATTTTTGATATACCTGACTGTATTTACTACTTTCTCATATTTCATTTCTGACTCCCATTTTCAAAGGTAAAAAGAACAGACTAGCTGTGTATTGCATTTTTAAAACTTTTTTTCATGATCAAACCCTGTTTTAGTGTGGACATTATCTCTTTATTGTTATGTTTTTAAAGGCTATATGAAGTGGATTTGAGGAGTTTCTAAAAATCCCTGTACATTCTGTCCAGCCAAAATTTGCTCCATTTTAAATCATTATACTTCAAGAGACTTCATGGCTAGAGAGATAAAAACCCCCCATTTTTAACAAATTATGAGAAGCATACACTCTACATGGCAATACGTGTATTTGTACAGATAAAACTGTATAAAAGCTTCTAGCAATGTACTTGGCACCAGCACAATAAAAAATAATTCTTACTCCAAACATTCTTCCAAAATTAGGTTTTGCACTAAGGGACAATAATCCTTCTAGAAAATGTGACTTGTAACTACAATAAATATACGTACTTTTCATTCTCTGGTCCATGCCTGTACCCCCAGAAGCAGATACTGTCTAAAAATGGGCCAATTTCAAAATAACTAGATACTTATTTTTTGCTTTGCCTAACGTTTTCTGATGTTAATTTCTAAATACTAGTTCATTTTAACATAATGTTTTGTATGTAGCACATGCACAGCATATATTACAGCAGAGGTTTGTAGAGCAAGAGTTTCTTCTGACTCTGTCTATAGAAATTCCATATGTTTTTAAAAGAAGAGAATAAAATGTTACTGTTTTTCTTCCAGTAGCAAGGACTCTTTGTTGTACTCTATGGGCAATCCCACATAAATATGGAAAAAATGGCAATTGCAGCTGGACTGAGCTTCCAGATGAATAGCTTAGCCAGCTGCAAAGTCATGACCTCATCTGGTTTCCAGGGTCTTGTGTATGACTGATTCTTGTCTGTAGAATGTTTTTTAATCCTTTAAACCATAAAAAATTAAAAAACTACCCAAAACACCAGTATATCATCACTGGATGAATACCTTGTTTGTTACGTAAAATAGTTGTTATGTAGTATGTCTTAAATGAAAAGTAAATTCCCCTTGACATATAAATAGAATTTGTACAGACCTGATGGAAAAGGAATTTGGAGAAATAACAGTATTAAGCATGCCATGTGCAGAAAGGATTCCATTGAAGGAATTCTAATGTGTCCTGAAGTTTTTCTGGTAAATAATTAAAAAGAAAAGGTACAGTAACAACAATGTAAAAAATCAGGAAGTTATAATCTCTAGCTCCATGAGCCTGACTATGCAGTGACCTTCATGATTCTAACTGAAATCAAAATGTCTATTTTGTTTTATCCACATGCAATGGCTTTTGTAGCAACAATGTAGACAGACTTGCAGTCTTTCTAAATAAAGAAATATATGAATAATATAATTACTTGACTTTGACCAAGAAACTCAGAGTTAGGGCCACAAGTAAGTGCTAAAGACCTGATTTTTTTGTTATACTCTCGTTTAAATACACAGCAATGAAGCTTATGGGCTGCAGGGTAGGACCAGTGGTCTAAGGTTGCATGTCTTTTTGAGTCCATCAGTCAGGAAATTATGTACCTTGTTAGAAAACTACAAAAAGATTTCTCAAGATTTAAGGTTTGCAATTCATGCCTTTTGTACTATTTCAAATGGATGAGTTATTGCTGTTCAGTCTGAGAGAAAAAGAGGATAATGTACAGTCCACAACATATTGAAAAAATTGGACAGCTTGCCATTATGCAGAATTGATTACCAACAGAAACTGTGCACCACTGAAGTCAAGCGCATTCCCAATCCAGAGCTGTGTTTTTGAGTTTTTCACTCTTTTGTGGTGTTCAGACACACTTACTCTAGTCTATTACCTTAAAGACAGACAGAGTGTACCATGTGGTAATCCAAAGGATATATAACTCCAAAATCTAAATAATTATTTTAAATCTTTTGCTTTAGTATAGATTAATTTATGATAACCATACACAGAGTTCTGAATAAGTACTTTGCAGTGCTGTAAACTTTGGCAATAAATTTATTATAATTTGTGGCATCATGAAACACTAAAAGATTATTTTAAAAAGAGCTGAAAAATGAGAATGTTGGAATTGTAGAATCAAAGAATGTCAGTTCTTTCAATTTCTTAAGCTTTGAGTTAGGCTAACAAGTCCCATTATTATTAGCAGATCTGTGAAGCTGAATCGAGTCTCATCTCATTTACTGTGCACAAAACTGGGAAAATGCTCTGATAACCTGGCTTTTTGAGTCTCTACTTCATTATTTTTATTTTAATCCTATAGAAGTAGAAAGAAATCAAGATGAGACAGTAAGCTTTTTTAACAGTGTTGATGTTGCAGGTTGATTTGCTGTCCCAAGCAATTCAGAAATACTGCTGTAAAAATGCAAGTTATGTAAAAATGCAAGTTATGTTTAATAAAGATTATAGCAAAGTTATGTATCCTTCTCCTAAAATATTTAATACAGCGAAACTGAATGGCACAGCATTTAGTGATTGGACCCTGAATTGCATGTGAAGGTAATGGTAGTTCTTATCTCATATGCACTTTGCAGTATAAGACACCAATGCCGATACATTAATTTTGAAGGGAGTAAGATAAAAGTTCTGGAACAGTGTGAAATGTTTAATTGCACATGTATCAAAACCAAATTTTGCCATGAAGTCGTGGACCCTGAAGAAATAATTGACAGTTTGAACCGTCATTTCGCAAAATCCTAGTCAGAGGATTATACCCATACATGCTAATAGGCAAGAAACAGAGGTTAAGATCTGGCTGGAATGAAGAAACATGATAAGAAAAAGCGCGGGTTTTATTGTTGAGAAGGGAAGTAATTCAGGGTCTTTTTTCCCCTTCTACTGAGATGCATCTCTCTAAGAGGAAAAAAAAAATCTTTTGTGTAAGGATACAGATAAAACTTTGGTAGAAATAACTTGAAAACTGACTTAGGCACAGGTATCAAAGGACTTTATGCTATATGATAGAATCAAAATAAACAAAATATCAATTTTTAAAGGTAACAGCCCATTCTTTGTAACAGCATCAAACTTTTAAATAGGCCTCACTTCCACCTCAAAAATTGTTGGTACTGCTTTTATATACGGGCTTCCTTTGTGTGCAGCTTATGAGTATGAACTGTTGGTTTTGAAATCTTACATGGTAAAAAAGTGGCATGCAGAGGTATTCCAAAACAGTTCTAAAAATATATCTATTACCTTTTAGTATATTTCCACTTTTAGGGAGGCTTAGAGCCACAGATAAGCATTCCCAGTGTGAGAAGTGTAGATCTCCAGGAAGATAAAATTACTGAAAGACAACTGGGCCCCTGTCTGTGCTGCAACTGCTTCATTGCACCAACTGAAGTTTTGAATTGCCTTATTGAAAGAAATCAACTTTTAAAATTACATTCTGACATTCAGTGGTAAAGCAAATGGATGATGAAGAAGCAATAACTTTTAGTGTGAAATTAAAAAAAAATCAGTAATGCTTTCGGATGGCATGCTGAATTCCATCACTCTGAAAGGCCTACATTTAAAACTTTTTAAAACATATTTTTCATAGTGAAATTTTCCAACTCTTATTTTAGAAAATTTTATATCATTGATACATATTTAATTAGGGATTAGGAAGCCATAAGAGCAAGAAGTAGGAAACAATCTAAAGCCTCTTTCCAGAATGTAAGAAGTGAGTTGTGATAACTGCAGAATTAAGTGAAATATTTACTTTTATTTTTAATCTACACATGATACACAACCTATTTCTGAGGTTGAAAACTTATCCTTATGGCAAATAAGTGTAGGAATGTCCATGTTGAAACAACAAATTATTAAGAAATTAATTTATTCTTTCAGAATGCAGGATGGGGTGTTGGTTACTTTTGCTGTCAATGACTATATCATGTGCCGGATGTGAACATCTTAAATTATCTTCATGATGCACTCAGTGTATATATGACAAATGCAAAGAATGAATAGATTATTGGTATTTTAGCAAAAACCTCTGAATTCAGGAAATGTTGAGAAGAAACCTGTGAAACTGAGGTAAACTGCCTTGCTTTCCTGTACAAAAAAGAAAATTTGGTAATCAAGTTCTGAAAAAACCCCAGTCTCTAACCCATATGGAAGACTGTTGGCATTTAAGAGCCCTCTGGAATAAGCATTGTATCCTTTAAGCAATTTATTTCATCTACAGGACTCCATTTTCCTCTCATGCTTTTTTAAAAGCTCTATCTGACTGACACTGAGTACCCTGTATTTGTGTTGGCTTTGCATGGTGTTGAATGCATGGTATGTCTCATTTCCCAATCACTCTTGGCAAAATGTACATTTTGTAGTCACATCTCAGTCTTGTATGTGACAACACAAAAATTAGAAATATTCTTTTCTTGTGTACCTGCTCAGAAATGGGAGCAGACACATGAAGCCGTGGTAGCTCTTGCTAATAGGCCAACTGTAACAGAGAGTGAGACTCAAACTAATGTCTGGCTACCTAATTAACCTCCCTTCACTATCCAAATTTGAAGCAAAAAGTAAAATTAACAAATGATTTAGGTCAGGTAAGCCTTATTAGTCTTTTAGTATAGGTCAGGTACAGCTGGCTAATTGTGAGAAATGCACTTTAATTGCTGTCAATCTAGTTAGATAGCTGTGTGATAAACCAACTTTTCTTTTATTACACTTCCACGCTTTAATGCCAGGCTATTTAAGCACCAGTTCCCATCATCGGCCCTTGTGTAATCAGACATTTCTGTTTCTGGATTAATTTAAGATTTTAAAAAGAAGCACAGTGGTAATAATTAAGTCTACTGGCAACAATCATATTACTAGAGCAAATTCTATTTCTGGTCAATATGTGCTGTAAAATAAAGCTTTACAACCCCTTTCTATTTTTGCAGGCAGAGCCCTGTTTCAGATAGAAGGAACACTTGCTGATCTAAGATGCAAATACTAAAGAGTTGCTTCACACCAGGTAGACATGGAAGTGCTGTTTTTTCACTGCACATTGTCACTGGAAAGACAAAGGAGTAGCTGCAAGTGCCATTGGAGCCGAAGTGAGGAGTGGTTCAAAGGGATACAAGAACTAATAATTTCACCCAAAGCCTGTCAGGGAATGGAAGTATGTAATTAACAGATGGGTTAAGAGGGGTTAAACAGGCACATGTGCTAATAGATTTGATCTGATAAAGGAGACCAAGAGCAGCAACTGAAATCAAGGAGTTGGTGTGGGCTGAGAGATTCTTGTGGCCAGTAACTCTTGTTTCTTAAGTGTTACAGCTGTTTATTGTTAGCTTTCACATTATGTTTGGCATTTGATATGAGTTTCGTTTAAGTGGGAGCCTCATCCTGCCTTTATAGTCAAAGAAAGCCAGAAGTTAGATAATTAGGTTTTAAATCCCATCTGTTTTTGAAAGGAACCTAGATGTGTCACTGCCTCAGCTAAAGGTGCCATCGAGCTCTCCTACTGTATCCACCAGCAGGTAAAGCTGATGTAACAACAATCTATTTGTACATATGCATACATACATATACATGCATGTCAGGGCTCAGGCAAAGATTTTAGCATGCTTTGTTTTGGCCTTGGAATCCTTGTCAAGCCTGACAACAGCATTGCTAGCTGAAGCCGGTTTTAGCACATTTCTCTTTTAATCCTTTCATAATAGAAGGGATAAAGACTGACAAAAGAATGCAACAATATGTGTGAAATTAATAGTTAATTTTGTGATTTGGATATGAGTCAGCAAATTGGTCAATACTTGTGCTACTCTTTATTTTCCTGGTACATATCTGTGTGCCTGTAGGGTGACTGTGGAATGCTGACTTTTTAATCTGCTGTGAGTTTGCCGCCTGTAGGAAGTTGCTGCTGTTCTGTGTTCCATTCAGGTACAGCCTGTCCTTGCTGAAGATGGGCTCTTCTTCCTTTCTTTCTTTGGTCTTGCTTTGTTCCCTCAGTCTTAAATATGGAAATATGTATTTTTCTTTGCAAAGGGCAAGCATAATACTTTACTAGTTTAGTAGCTATGTAATCATTTTATTGCTAACAAAATGGTTTTCATATTTCTGCAAAGGTAAGAAGTTAAATGTGGGCACAGAACTCTTTTTCTTTTTCATGCATGTATCTTACTGAGAAAATTTCTCCTCTTTTGGTGCTATTTTGACTACTATATATGTAAAAATCCCCTATAGCAAATAATCTCCTTGTGAGTTATACTTTGTCTCAGTTAAGTGAAAAAAAATCTACCTGTTTTATTGGGAAAATTTTGTGGTTGTTTAGAATCAATCAGAAGTATCTTGTGGTTTTTATCTTTCTTATGAGTTAATAATATAATTTTAGTATCTTACATTATCAAGTTTTGACAATAGCTAGAGCAGTTATTGGTCAACTATATGTAAACATTGAGATTGCTGTTAAAAGATTTTGTCCCCTTGAAATCTGAGAAGCAAGTAAAGTTATGGAATTAAGATACCTGAAATAACACACTGTTCAGACACTTTACTCCTATTCTAGCATCATACACATAATACTTGTCTAAATATTTCAAAGTGAAGTTTGAACTTCTTAAAAGGAAGATAAGTTAAGCATCTGCTTGGAAGGGTGTGGAAGTCTTTGTTGAAGATTTATCCCAATTCTAAAGTAGAATACATTTCACATGATTACAGAATGGTGAAATGCAGAATTTTTCTTTCACCTGGTATTTTGTCCCTTATTACCTACTGTATCACACCAATTGTTTTTTTAAAAGATATGTCAGTTATAAAATTATTTATTTATGGTTCTGTTCCTCCCAGTGAATGTAACATTCTGCAGAACTGGGTTTATTGTCACTGTCAGGTTCTAATTTGATCACATAATAAATTAATTTATCCCTACAGTTGTTAAAATGAAACAAATTTACAAAGATATTTCAGCCTGGAATAATCTATTAAACCTGTCTCGTGGCTTTATTTCTTAAAAATATCTTTCAAGCAGACAGTTAAAAATGAAGTTGTCCTTTTTGTTTTCATTTAGAATTAAAAATATATATTCTGTCTGTGAGTGGAGTTTTCAGCAGCTCACAGTGATAGGCTAATACTCTGGGACAGATAATATGCTTGAAAATGTCAACCATAATGGAGAAAAGAAAACTCAAAAGAGCAAAAATTGACCAGAGGTGCTGTGAGAGGTCTTATCCTCTCCAAGTTCTTCTGTAGCAGTGAGACCTGAGGTAGGAGCATCACGCTGCTCTCGGGAGTCTGTTCTGTCACTGAGCTGCCATTCATTGGTCATAAACCTCCATGTAAACAGCATAACGTCAGTTCTTTTTGCCAGCCTAAGATAACAGTTTTTTATTACTGGAACTCTGCTGGAATGCTTTTCTTTCCTTCTTCCTTAACAGTCTGAAATGTTACAGGATCTTGTTTAAAACTTATTAAAGTTTTGCAGCAGGGGATACCACCTGGGTCTCCCTGCTTCTTCTGGCAAAGGCTTTCTCACTCTACTGTTCAAAAGGTTCAAAAATACATTTTTACCCCCCTTCCCTCATTGCTTGTCAATCAGAGGCACAAGGGATTAGTAAACAGCAACTTCTTCCATCAAAATTGGAATTTGAATCCCACACTGGTTGCTAAAGTTTTCAAATCTGTGTTGTAAGCAGTAGTGAGTTTCTTGATAATTAAACCTGCAGTAATACAGAAAAATAATTCAAAGCACTGTGACAAACTTCTCTAACTTTTCAGTAAATGCCTTCATTATCTGATGTCAGGAGAAGTCAGTCTGCATTACAGTGAATAACTGATTCCTTGGTCTGGCTGGACTCTCTTGTGTTAGTGAAAAGGTGGTTTGCCAGACAGTTTGAGAAGTGAGAAGCCGTGAGAAGCTGTTCTTTCTTGTGCATGGGACTGTATTTGTGTAACGGTGTCCTGTGTCATGCCCTGCTTGCCTTTGAAACAAAGCCAGTCTTCTTTTCAAAAGGAATCATGAGAGGTGAATTCTCACAAAGGCCAATCCATTTATAATCCAAGTATGTGCTTAGTATAGGTTATAATGTCTAAAATCTTGGCCACAACGGGACATTTCAGCCTTATGTCTCTTGAGGACAGGTCATCAGTCCACTGACCTGAACTAAAACTACAGTTTTGAGTGCAGACAGGAAGTTAATCTCTGACAGTTGTTTTGGAAAAAAAAGGATAATATCTGCTTTGATTAGTGACAATCAGGAGATTTAAGTAAAAATTGACACTATGGGAATGTTGTTTACCCATTAAAATATTGAAACAGAAATGTTTAGATACGATGCAGCACTTGCCCATCTTGTTACTAGTACAACTGTCTGAATAGTGTTAATCAAATATTGCTTTTAAAATTCTTAGACGTTTCACAAACTGCATAAAACAAGCATTGTGAAATAAAAATTATATTGCACAAATGCTTTATTGTTCATCACTGTAATTTAGGTGTCTTAATTTTAATTTATTTCAGAAAACATGGTTTTTTACTTTTAACAACCTTGGCTATATATATGATTTCTTTCAGATTTTGAGGGCATCTCTTTAAATCTAACTTTACTCATTTGTCTGGTTGGAAACCAATGAAGACAGCAGAGTATTGCTATTGATCACTTAAATCTATGTTTAAGGACTTCATTTAATTAAACAGTCTTTCCTCAATACAGACAATTCTTGTGTCTGTTATATGAGCAGGTAGAGAAGATATATAATGGTTTCATTGGTGTAGGCATTGACATAATGTAATTTTTGCTTTCTTCTAAGTTCTTATACTCTGTAATTTGTGAGGCCATAAAAAGTTGTTCAAAATTATATCACTAGAGTATAGACAACAGTCCACTAACTCAAAATTGAGCCTGGATTGATCATAGGGTATAATAGCAATTTGCAGAGAGAGGTTTTAAAATGTATGATTAAGCTTATTGAACTTTGTGTTTGCAAATGTAAAATCTTTTCTTACCTTCAATGCACACGTATACACACACACACAGAATAAACAGAATACATGCAAAACGGATGAATAAGAATTGAACAGGTTTATCTGATGTCCTTTACGCCTTCCAAACCAAAGCTTTGAATTCACTTGCCAAACAATTGTTGGGATGTGTTCAGAAAATTGAAATTAAGTTTTGGTCTACAGCAAATAGTGTATTTTTATTTTCTCCTCTTTATAGGAAAGCTATTGCACCAAACTGAACCTAGGTTAGGAGGTGCCACTCTATAACCGCTGTGAAAGTAACAGAAAAATGTTTGACTAACCTTGTTTATATGCAGTAGAGTGCATATGAGAAATAGGTAAAATTCACTGTAGATACAGTAATTTACGTAATTAGTGATCCTTGCATACAGATATAGTTTGGATGCACATATTGTAGGGTAGACAGAGCTGCATGTTTAGTAGATTTTTCTCATCCATCTCCTTACTTTTTTCCTCTAAATGGAGAAAATGTTCCTACACTATACCTGGCAGACAACATTCAGTAGGTTCACCACTTTTATCAAGTTAGGGAAACAACATGCTTCTAGTGAATTTTACAGTATGTGCACATAACCTGCTTTTCTGTTAATCTGGGACAGGAAAGGTAATCAGAATTCAAATTTGCCAAAACTCACTGTTGGGACTTGCGCTTAAAAGCCCTAGAACTTCCATACACCTACACTGTTCTGCCTTTAAAATGGTTGGCAAGTTTAATCACCAACTAGAATCGATTTTGCAGCTCAAATGGGACCAACGCATGGCTGCAACTTCTTGTCAGATGTCCCTGTGAACTAAGCCTCTGTAGCTCTAAGTTTTAGCAGAGTGGAAAAGACCCAAATGTGTCTGAAGTAAATGTCTCCAAGTCGTTCTTTCCTAAGCACACATAATTCAAATAGTTCAATTGTAAATAAACAGACATGGTTAGCTCAGTTCCTCCTGTGCAATATGTGGCAGTAACAAAATTATCGGATGTGTTGATCTGATTATAGCAACAAAGTAGATTTCCCATAACATCTTGTTCTCTTCTTGTTTACAGTACTTCCCAATTTTTTAAGAGGATGGAGCTCATTGAAAATGGTACAGCTTTCCAGGAAAGTACATCTTACTTGAGATATGATAAACTTTGTTAGCTTTAGACTATTTGAGGTCATTATTAATTGTTCCTTGGGTAGTTTACAGAAACAGCTGGAAGCATAAACAGTAGCATTTTCCAGTAGCTTTTAGCAGTTGGCTTTTCTAACATGTTTTTCATCCTTTTTCCCCAAATGAACCAAAGAGAATAGTATTTGGACAAGCCCTGATAAATCAATAACTTAGTGCAGTTAGTTACACTTATTTAGTGCAGTTAATATTAAGAGCTTGTAGGAGTTTCTTTGTACTTACTTCTTTATTCCCCCATCAGCCATTAAAGAACATTCTCATTTTCCACATGAAAGCTTCAGGAGCAATTTCACAGCGCAAACCCCACAAACTGAACACCACAAGATTAACTGACTATACTTCCTTGCATTACTAGTTCGGCTCTGCCTGTAGGATTTAAATTTGCACTACCCCTCTGAACAAACATAAACAATTTAACTACATCCCAAATGCTTCATAGAGAAAGTCTGTTCAATTTCTTCCATTTCTAGATTGCACATTCAAAGTAATTTCTCCTAAATTAAATGTTATTTGGTTATATTAGAATAATCAGGACAACTTCAGATTTTAATAAAGTTATTTTAGACTAAAACAATTGAGATGGGTTTAAAAATCCCCAAACTAACTAAAAAGTCTCAAGGCACAGGGAATGGAGGTAGTATTATAAACACATAATCATATCCAAGCATCTTACATTTTTACCTGCTAGGGTATAAACTGGTTTGCAACTTTTATCAGATGGTCCAGATAAATAGAAAATATTTTTTCCAGAGACTATTTTTATATTTAGTACAACTGATCAAAGACAGAAGAGCTACTCAACCTTCATTTTGTGAAATAACAGCCTGACTAACAATTACCTTTTCAAAGCACCTGTTCTCACGTTGCTACTTCTTAGTCCTCTTCTTTATGTGGACCAAATGGGCTTAAATACAACAGTATTGCCTGCATTATTTTAAATCACATTTTGCTGTTTGAGTAGGACTGGAGAGTTATATCCTCTAATGGCCATTTTATTTGTTTCCAGGTTTTCCATGAATTTACCAATATCTTCCTTGAACTACGTGTTTTTCTAATCCGCGATCAAGGCTTCTTTTTCTAAGTTAACTGTTGTGACAGTTAACTTAGACAGTTTTAACATTGCATTAGTATTTTTTTGTTTCTGCTATGCTACTTTGATATTGGCAGGATTCAGTTCAAAAGAATGCTATGAAGCCTTCATTAGGGGAATGTGATACCCAAGTCCTGGGATTTCAGCCAGGGGGGAATCAATTGGTGATACATTCAAAGGAGAAAAGTGTAATGCAATACCTTCTTTGAGTTCACATACACCACAGCAAACTCCTGAGATGCACAGGTAGGGAGCCTGGGCCTAGACTTGGTGGTTGTGTTCAGTAAATTCTTGCTTAAGACTTGAAAGCTGTTTGTATTAGGTTGGACTCCAAGGGTGATAAACCAGGGTGTATTGTGGCTTCAAGGCAAGGCTTTCAAACATTTATTGTACATCCGTGTATCCCATATAATAGTAGTAGGGCAAGGGTGAGACCAGGGAACAACACGTGTAGTGTGGGCATGACATGTATAGGCAGAGAATGCTCCATGTTGCTTGGGTGGCAGGAGCAGGGTGTGTTGAAAAATTCAATGTGTGACTTGCAAGGCATTCTTGAGTATGAAGAAGAGTAAAATATGTTGAAAGGCCAATTCTTAATAAAGCATATTGCCAGGATCTTAATGGTTATTCTATATAATTCAGTATCCACATTTCAATGAATTTTGTTTAAATGACATCTTAGAAAGGATATAGTCTAATCAAAGGATCAAGAAGTAATAATCCTGCAGCAATGTTTTAACTTACTAAACAGCTTGATGTAGCTAAACTTATTAGTAACCTGATAAGCATGTAGGTAACTAATTGTAGGTACTTAATTATGAAATATAAACATTAGAATTTGTCTCATAGCTATCTTAAACTGAAGGGATTTCTCTCAGCAACATGGGACTGAGTGGAAGGGAAGACAGCCCTCTATAATCCACTATCTGTATTTGTGTATAATTTTATCTGATTTAATCTTGTGCTAAACACTGGTACTGCTTATGCTGAAACCTAGTTACTTAGAAACACTTTCTTCAAAAGCTGTAGCAAATACATATCTAAGTTGTCCACTTTCCCTAGGCACTCTTTTGTCTGTTTTTGCAGTCCACTCATATCTGGTGTGCTCCTGGTTGTGCCCTCTGTTTCACCACAGCTGGCTGTAGGTTAGGAAGAAAGTGTTTGGGTTTTTTATATTATTTCAGCTATGATTTCTTTTCTTATCTAACAAAACTGTCTGGGTACATGCAGAAACCATGATAATGAAAGACTGTGTATTATCAGTTTGAGCCTGTTACAGTGATTACCCCTGACAGCATTAGCTTCTTCTGTCATTTTCCATGGTACTCAGTGTCTCCAAATGTCTCTCAGTTCCTATCCACAGGCATTCCAGGTTCTGGTTTGGTTTTAAAAAAGCAGAAATATTCTCAAAGGACAGCTCTGAAATAACAAAGTTGTTTGACTCATACTTTTTCACTTACATGTTCTGCTTTCTGCTCTTAATAGCTCAGTTGCATCTCTGAAATTTACTCTGTTATCTGGATTGCTTTTCTGGCATCTGGAGAGAACACTAACGTATAGTGCAATGGAATCAGGTTCCTATGACTCTTGGTGGAAATATGTGTAAGTTTGTTTTAATGTTGATACTGGTTGTTAATAATGTTGTTTGAATTTTACACGCAACTGTATCATTGAAGACTCTTTACTAAAGTCTTACACTAATGCCGTCTATTTATATATTTGTCTAGGTAGATGTCTAGAATAGCTACATTTGGATAATTAAGCATCATAGCCACTAGTACAAAATAGAGCAAGGTGAGTCACTTTGCACTGGTGTTTCTAAGCAGCAAGTCAATAGAGAATATGCTTTCAGGAGTGGACTGTGCTGTTTGTTTCCCACAGGAGTTGTGATTCAAAAGTGCTTAGAGGACTTTAGTCCTCTGCGTTAGAGAAATGGAATAGAAGTTGATCATTACAGATGTTATACAAAGTTCCTAAAGTACGGCCATAAAAGTTTTAGTAGTTCAATAATTATTGTATAATGTTGATTCATTAAATAATGCCTAATGAAAGGTTAAAAAGGTTGATTCTGTGGGAGTTATAATGGAAAAAGCGTACATTAGATGTTAGTTCTACGTAGCAGTGTACATAATTATGTGCTGTAGTGAAAATGTGAATATCAGGGGAGGAGGGAGGGAATGTAATGAACAGCTGAATCAGAATAATAATTTTTGTTTTGAGAAACCATGGACTCTATGAAGAAGCACCTGTAAGTTTCTGTAGGCTTATATACTGCAGGCTGTTGGCATCTTTAATGGGAATATCTGACCTACCTGTCAAAAGTATTGCATCCTGGAAAGACTCCCTATGCCCACACTTAAAGCACAGGGATGAGGAATTCAACTAATAAAGCCAAATAGAGACCATACAAATAAATGCAGTAGTGTCTGAGTTCTAGTGATGTATCATTTAGCAGAGAAGCAGATCTGCTTTCCAGGGAGATACAGCAACATGTGAATGTTCAATTCTGATGTAGCTTGCCAAGAATGTAAATATTTTTATATGGTGCTATACAATATTAGATCATTCCCTGGATTCTTTCCCCAAGAATTTTGCACAAAAAATACACAGTTTTCAAGCACTCATACTGAGCTGAACCCTATTTTCCATGTTTCAGGTACTGGCATTGAAGGCAGATATAACAAAATATTTTGTAGTAAGTGTCATGTGTTGAAGATTAGACCAGTGACATGTAAGTGAGACATACCCAATTCCTTTATATTTTTTTATCCTAAAACATTATACCCACATGTTCCTTCTACCTGAGAAATTAAGCGTTCAAATTCTGATGCATTGTCATATGCCGTTCCAAGTGTTTTGTGATTTTCAAGGACGGACTATAAAACATTGATCCATGGGTGCACTGCCTGGGAGATGAGAGAGTGTTGTTGCAGTGCTTCCCCCATTGTAAATGTGGTGTAAAAAGCACTTTGTGAATAAAGCAGTGAAGGCAACTACGTTTAAAGGTGAGATAAGCAGATATAATCAGTTTAATAAATCATTTTATTGCCTTATATTTTGCATTATGTTAATGCAACATAATCACAACATGTAGGAGTAATGACCCTTCAGAATAATCTTAGTGTCTTCTGTAGATGTGTGTCCCATTGATGTATGGGACTGTAAATACCTAAGCAGTTATACAAAAGCTGGAGAGGAAAATGGGGGTCAGTGTGAATAAAGAGGCAGAGATAGCAAGTGCTTATTTGATATATGACCAAGGAAGTGCTGGAATATGCAGTGAATGAGGCTTGGAGGGCAAAGGTGTATTGGGTGGGAGGGAGGACCCTTCAGGAGTGCACAGACAGCTGCCAGACTTCAAAATGTGAGCCTGGAAGTCCCCTTTACCATGGCTATCTTAACATCATTCTGACTATGGGTCTTGGTTTGAAAGACAGGTAAGGCAGGAGCCTTACCTTGGAATGGAAAATGGAACCCCCTTCCCTCTGAATTATTATAATTTTGAAATAAAGGGGCTTTCAGGCAAAGGTATGAGAAGTAGGAATAACAGTTTTTTGCTAGTATATATAACAAGGCAAGCAAGCAACAATAACTCTGGCAGTGACAGCGAACAGCACCACAAACCCAGTGCCAGCCTCTCTCGGTGTCGGGCCCTTTCCCTGTGGGTGCAGTTCCGCTCACAGCCGGCAGGGGCGCCGGCGGCTCCCGGTGAGCGGGGCGGGTGCGATGGTTCCTCCGCGGCTGCAGGGGGCGCTCCGGAGCGGGGATGGAAAAAAGGCTTTATTTATTGAAAAAATAGACAAAAATAGTATGTCAGGGGAAGGGACGTGTGGCTGTGGATCTTGTGCGGGAATGTTCGTGATGCTGTGTAGGTAAACTTGAGAGTTGTGCTGGTGGAGGAGCAGGCATCAGCAGGCTGGGTGGGAGCTGTGCTGCTTTCACGTGGCTTTTCCTCTTGCAGGCTCGAGACAAAATCAAATTCCTCTTATGTCAGGGGTTGGACGGACAGACATTGCTTGGCAAAGAGCATCATTTTCTTGAGAGGCCCCCCGTGTGCTTTGTGTGCCACGTGGTGAGCCTTGATCTGAGAGAGGGGGATGAAGTGCTTGGTCATCCTCACAAACTGCCCATCCACCATGGACCATTTGGGGTTCTCTTTTTTGCTGGGGGAGTCATAATAAAGATCCTCCTGATCCAACTGTGTGTGATCAGGGTACGCCTCCTTTATGATCTTGACGATGGCCACAATGCCAGGCTCTTTGCAGTTACTGTGGTAGAAGAAGGCCTGCTGCCCAAGTTTCATGGACCTCAGGAAATTCTTTGCCTCATAGTTCCTTACTCCATCCCAGCAAGTTGTCTGATTAGGCTGAGCTTTCAAGTCATCAACGCTGAACTTCACATTCACCCCCTTCTCCAGTCTGCTCTCTGGTTCTGATTTCAGCAGCCAGTGACAATATGTGATCTTGCTTTCCTCCCCACTGGACTCAGATTCTTTTCTCTTCCAGTTCTTCCATTCTGACCTGTATCTCCCAGCTTGAGGTTTTGCAGGCTTCTCTTCTTCCTGCTTATCCGAAGTCTTCTCCTTGGTTTTGGCACTTTTAGCATCAGGCTCTTCTTTATTTTCTTCCCAGCCCCTCCCTCTTTCTCACCAACCATGCAAGAAGAAAAAACATGGGGTTTTTGGTCAGTCTTTCACTTTCTAGAAGTCTTTCCTCAGTACGCTTAGGGAAAAGAGTTTCTTTCTTCTGCTGTGCCGTGGAATCCTTCCCACAGGAGATAGTTCTCTGTGAATTTTCTAGCATGGTCTTAATTTTCATGAATAGCAGCCCTGCCCAACCTGCTGTGAGTCCCTCCCATGAATGGTGCAGCTTTCCCAAAACTGCACATCATGGGTCATTTTAGTTCCTGGGGTTTAGTCTTTTAAGGATAAGCTGTTCTAATTTGGAAGCAAGGGCTCTCTTTCTGTGTCTCTGGAAGCAAAGGTCTTCTCTCTCTGCTCAAGTTCCTCACCAGATTACAGCTTTTCATCATCCACTTGCTCCAGCATGGACACTTTTTCTCACAGGCTGCATGTGGATCTCTGAATACCCCCATGCACTTTATGAATTATAGGGAAGCAATTTGTTGTACCATAGTCCTTGGCTTGCAGAAGAATCTCAGCTCCGACACCCGAAGCATTTGTCCCCCTCCCTTCACTGACCTCGGTGCTGCCGTGTTGGTTCTCCTCATGTGTCTTCACCTTTTCCTTTTCTCTGACTCGAGAGAGAGTTGGTGTCCGTAAGTTTGCTTGTTCTCAAGTTCTATCAATGGAAAAGTTTTTATAGAGTTCTGCAGTGCTGAGAGGTTGATCCCGTCCGGGCTCCACATTGGGGAGCTGCTCGCCATGCCCCTCGCCGCTGGCCATGTGGTCCCCAGCAGCACCGCACAAGTCGTGCCAGCCGCCGGCTCCACTCAGCGCTTCTCTTCATGCAGGGCGCCGGAAAGGAAAAGTTTCTGCCGCCCCTGCCCTCCTGTCCGCAGCACAGCTGGTTAAAAGCGGCTAAGCAAGTAAAGTTCATTGCGAGCCAGGCTGAGATGGAAGCGGCCATGCCGCCCTGGCTGCGCAGTTTTGGCTGCAGCGCCCCGGCCGCATGGGCACTCCCTACTAGTCCTGGCCACATGGTCTCAGCCACGTGGCTGCTCGCCGTGCCAGGATGGCCCCCACCGCCGTGCCGGAAGGGGCCCGGCCGCCGCTCTGGGAAGAGGCCTGGTGGCCCCTTCACTACCCCTCAGATGGGAGGAGGAAAGAGAGCTCTCTGCAGTTTTTTCTTTTTTAAATATGTCATCACAGAGGTATTACCAGCTTCTCTAATTGGGCTAGCAACCTGCCCCTCGTCAGAGCCTTCAGCGATTGACTCTGTGCTGGACGTAGTAGAAGCTTCAAGTGGCTTCTCCTGCCCCCACCAAAAACCAGGCTGTGTTAAACCAACCCACTATGTTGTAATGAACTGTTATCTAATAAGGCACATCTGTCCTTTTTTCTCCCTATTCTTGAAAAGCATGGGAATGAGAGTGCAAGTCACTACTGTCCCTTTGGTACAGATTTATATTCTGTGTCCCTGCAGAAGTAGCAGATGGCTACCCAGGAAGCCTTTTGGGGCACACTTAATAGAGTTCCATGGAGATGAGTTCGTTACATGATGTGATCTCATCTTGTTTTTTGTACTACTTCAGTTGCATCAGAAGAGGCTAAAAATCTGTATTAAGTGAAATAGATGTTCCATGTATGAAATGGCTGTTGATGCCCCAAGGACACTGAAGGACAGAATAGGAAAGAAGATCATGTCTGTGATACAGATAGAAGGAGTAACATGCATTTCATTATTCAGATACCACACAGAATATGGAAAAAGTTTAGGGACTACTGCCCTATAATGAACTTGCTTTGAGAAATTTAGTGAAAGCAGCTATTTACTGAGGATATCGGTTGCAGCCATCTGGAACTGAGGGTCGAACAGAGCTGATTATTGCCAGCTCAGAATTGGGATTTTCAATAACTTTGCAGCATTGCTGAACTCCTACTGTTTAACCCTAAATGACATTTATTAAGTTTGTGCAGACAATGGGCTGACAGAGTCACTTCCTCATTATTAAAAGTGCCTTCTTCTAATCTTGCATCATCTCAGTGCTTTATTTAAAACTAAAATCAATATTCATGGTGCAGAGGGCTTTCTTGCCCAACTCTTTCATAAATCTCTTAAGTACTTCTTAGTTTTCAAGTACCTTCCTTCAGTGCAGACAGCAAATATAATACATCTATGACAAGACAGTCTCAGAGAAATTGCTTAAAGTTCATTAAACTCTGAGAAAGTGCCAAGGTTGTTGTACTGGTTTTTGCATCTTCCCAAAATGGTATTTCTGTCTTGTATGGTAACATAAACAGTTGCTGAAAAAAGTTGTTTTGCTACATTGTATCTCATAATTTAAAAAGAATAAAATAAGCAAACCTACCAGTAATTGTACAGTGTAGCTATCAAGTAGTTATAGAACTTGTTACTGGAGTAATATCTTAAAAACAACATAATGGCAATTTCAGCAGTCAAATGAGAATAAATGAAAGATTAAGCAAGAATTATTTCAATCATGTGTGCTGTCCAAAGAATGCTCCGTGTCAGATGTGTCAATTTAAACCCTGCACAAAACACTGAAATCACGTCCTCTTGTAAAAAACCAAACCCAGATAATATCTTGTAATATTTATGGCTGAAAACACCTCCATAGTATTAATTTGGAAACCTTTGAGATACTGTGGAAATAATAGCTGTTGTGAATTGCTGCTTGCTGCATCCTATCAGGAACAGCTTAAGCACAAATCTGGCTGTAACAAAGCTAATGCAAATACTAACCTGAATAAGTAAGGAATAGTTGGTATACAAAAAATCTGTCTAATCTGGGAATTGAACCAATTACTACCAAAAAGAAGTGTGATCTCAGCAGCTTTAGTTCTAAAAGGAAACTGATTGACATGGGGAAATGTATTGGACCAACCTTATCACAGAGAATGAAACATTATGGCAAAGATGCTCATAAAATTAGCCACGGATATTGATATTTTCTTTTTATGTACTTACTACATTTCCACAAACTGGGATGGGGTAGAATCCTTAAGAAGGATAAGGTGTTTGTAGCATAATTCTAAACTCAACTGTGTTTGACAAATTAAGTATGGTGTTTTGACTCCACTTCAGCAAAGACTTTCTGCTTGCTGCTTCCCTTGTCTGCAGATACTCAATAACTTCCAGTGGCATTTGCTACCTTTGGAAATAGTAGTGTAAACTTTACAGAGACATTAAGAAAACCTAAGTATATCTTAGAGCTGGTGCATGATTTTGTGAATTTGGATGGGAATATGGAATGTGTCAAAGGGATTCATGTGGGTGAGAAAAAATGTCTGACATTTTGTAAAAACAGAGACAAAGATGACAGAACAAGTGAAACAGAAGAAAGGGGAGATAAAAATGAGAAATAAATTAAAAGGAGACTAGAGAAGTGAGTCTGGTCATAGGCTGTAGATAGAAGACTTTCTCTTTATACTGTGCTATAAAGCATTTGTAATGTAACAGTTGCAGAGAAGAGAATAGGGAAGTCCTTGCCAGGTCTCTTGCCCCATGTTCTTATAGGAATTTGTGAAGGCTCTTGCTGAAAAAAAACTTGACAAAGACAAGATGGACCTAAACCATCTTATCAGAAAGTTGGAGCACTTTTACTGGTATAAATGAAGAGTACAGATCATATTTTCTAGTACTCTACCCAAGATATATTTTTTTATTGAACACTGCTGGAAACATAGATTTGGCCTATAACAAGAGGCTTATTATCTTACTGAAAAGCTGACCATAAAATGTGTTGTCAGGAGACAGGACGTATAATGTTAACCCTGAATCTTAAAGCACAACAGGAAAACATTGTAACAGTAGCAGAGTTTATGGAAAAATACCAGCACCATGTATCAAAGAATGTCAGGAACATAAAATATTTTCAGCATCTCCTTAATACATTTAACTGTGTATTTTTTATTTCACTTTACTGCAGCAAATTACAGGTAGGCAGGTGGTTTTCCAGGACCAATCTTGCTACTTACGAGTCACAAAATCAGTCTTTTTTTTTTTTCCCCCAAGTATTTTTGCTTTATTTCAAATTTCTTTTAAAGAGAGTACTTTATAAGAGCAAGTTGCCATTTTTAATCCCATTTTTCATCTGTGAGAAAGAGAGTCATGAATTAATTTGGTGAACCATGGAATATTCCTTGCAGTGAGGCACAGATAAAATTAGGGACAGAACACAGACCTCCTCAAACTCAGCTCCCCTTCCTCTTGCCTGCTTTGTACAATTATTTCACAGCTGAGTCTGAACACAGCTTGAAACAAACAGTCCTATTTGGAATATAATGGAGACTTTTTCGGGGTATTTAATGAGGCAACATGACATGGAAGTGGTGCTCTTCAAAAAGATTCCTGTCAGTGGCTTGCACTATGCGAGCGCAGATGTTCAGTGCAGTAGCAGTGAGATGTTCACCAGAGTTCTGAGCTCTGTCTAGCAGCTCCCCTCCAAATGTGTAAGCTCCTGCAGCTTGTCCATTATGTTCCTGTTTGGCAGAAAGGCGACTGCTGCTGTGCTGACACACATCACTGAGCTTTGTACTGTGGGCTTGCCATTTGTGTGGAGACATGCTTATCTGGAATCAGCATGGGGATGTATGAGACCTGGGGAGGGCTGCTTTTTTTTCTTTTTCCTTTGCCTTTTTTTTTTAAATGCTTTTCCTTCTGCTGAGCTGTTATATTCCTTTGTGTCACTGAAGCTTTGTAAGAAATAGAGATAGCTGCAAAATTCAACAAGTAAGGACAAGGCTGCAAAAGACGTGTATAAACCCCAATATATAGATATTGGATTTTGCAGTTGTTTTTTTCCCCCCACTCCCCTATTGTAATCAGTTGAAATGCCAGTTTCAGTGTCTGTACTGCAGGAGTTCTGATAGCTCATTTCTGCTTTCTTTGAGCAGTCAGTCATTTAATTTCAGGGACATGTTTTGGTGCATACCCTCAGTAGCAGTCCTTTGGTGGGGTAGATGTGTGGGCATTGTTTGCTGGGGGTGGGGTGGAGTTGGTGTTTCTTTTATGGAGGGGGAGGGATGTGACTATTAGGAAAGATCTGCAGTGTGATTTCTGTATCACCAGTTGCCATGTGGCAGATTAGAAAGTCGTGGAAACTGGGACAGCTACTTTTGTATGTAGACCATGGGCACTGAAGGGAAAAAGTGATTTTTGCTCATCTCTTGAATCTTCATGCTTCTTCCAGTAGGAATGATATTGGTAAAATACTGGATTAAATTTTCAGATGTGCTGACTATCTAGTGACTCTTAACTTCAAATTATCTTGGGGCTGTTCAAAAATGCTGGCTGTTAGGATTGATGAAGGGTAGGATCTCCCTTTTCAAGACAAACTGCCTTTAAATCTTTGCGTTGTCTGTACTCACATTTTGTAGTCTGCAAGTACATGTATTTTAATAAACTACATGTACTAGTACTCTGTTTCACTATTTACACATTGTTTAATCCTTTTTCTTATTTCCTTTGCTGAGTTATTGTTGGGTGACCAGTTTAATTCTTAAATGAGATTTAACTCATTTAACTCATTGGTTCAAGTTAACTACTTTGTAACTTCAGAAAGAGTAGCAGCATCCATACTTCAGGTATCTATAAGCTATTTTCAGTAATATACTGAAATAACTGTAATAGAAGGTGGAGAGAGTGTAGATGTACTTTGAGTATGCAGTGAACAGAACACCCCTTTGAACATAATGTGCAAGTCCTCTTCTGTTCTGCATGTCATGCTCCCTGAATTTTGTGCAGATTCTTTTGAATCAAACCATAACATCTAATTTACAATTTTAAGAAAAATCTCCCTGAAATTTGTGGCAGTGAACAACTGGCAGTGATAACTTGTCATACAGAATGAAGTGGTAACTGATGTATTGTCCAAGTCCCCAATAGTTGTGTGAGCTACAGCAGTGGTTCTGTGAGAGGTGTGAGGTGTGCTTCTCCTCGCAATGTTCTGTCTTAATCAAAGTGCTAAGGATAAATGGTGGAGCGTTTATACTAATTTTTGATGCTGCTCAGATATTCATTGCTCTTTCAAATATGTTTTGAGGAACAATTACAAGAATTGCTATTTTATTCTTCATGCGTTGACATAAATAATATTAATGTAACTCGGAGTTCAATGTGATAGACTTCCTTCTTTTCATTTTATAAAAGTTTGGATGCTTGGTCAGGAAGAAGAAACAACACTGCTTTTGATCATGTGTTATGAATAATGTATTAAATATTACAAGAAATAACTGAGGGAAAAGTATTTAAAATCAGAGTATATTAAAATATATTTGAACAAAGTATTTATCTAGTAGTTTGGAATTATGTTTAATAACCCTTTTAAAGAGCTCTCTAGTATAAGCTCTTTGCCCCAATTTACCTGTAGTTAATACTTGTGAGTCATCTTGGTTTTTATTTCCTTGTGTTGAATGAGATTCAACACTGTTGATTTCTGTATCGGTGCAAAGTAACCATCCTTGATACATCAGCTATCATGACACGAAAGGGAGGTGATAAAACTTTAGGGCAAAAATGTGTTCTCTGCAAACTGATGTGTTTTGTAGCTAAAAGCATTTAAATTCATATAGTGCCTGTTGCAATCTCTTATGGAGAAACAGATATTGCAGATGTGGAAACCTGCTTTCTTCCTCTGCTGGCCAAGTGGTTTGGGGCTTTTTCTTTTGTTTTTGCTGGTTTTGTTTGTTTGGAATTTTTGTTATTTATTATTATTTACAGCCTTAAAAATAGAATCTGCACTTCTAAACTTGTCCAGGTAGTTGTTATGCAGTTTTTGTGACTCCTTTTGTATGGGCAACGATTGCATTCAGGTGGTTGCTAAGAGTTAAGTTTATCCAAAATTAAAATTTAAATAGCTGGGGAATTACAGGAGAAGATATACCATTTTTGGGTAAACTGATTTAATAAAAATCTAACCTCTACTATTTATTGTAAATTGTTTGATAATGAGTAGGGTACCAGAGCCTAGAAATACATTGCCACTGATACCAGACCTATTCATGTTAACTTCTGCCAATTCAAATTTCCATCTTTCTTTTGAATGTATACTGCATCCAGAGACAGGAATTCTCTGACTGATGTCTTATATTTCTTTGATAAAAGCCAGAAAGGAACACAAAACAGAAATGTAGCTGGAGAAAACACGAGCATCCGCAGACCTTAAGACAAATATTTAGTCTATCTAAAATTACATATCTAAGTATTTGTATTTAGGCACCCGTGAAAAAGATCTCCACCTTATGCTGCAATTAAAACATCATATAGGCAGAAATACCTTCTATCAAGAACAGTATCTGTAGTCAGAGCCTTTTGTTTTCTCTTTGGTAATTACCAAAATAATTACCGAAATAAAACCTCTGGGTAACAATCAGCCTGTCTCCCTCATCTGTTAAGGGTGATGCTCTGATGACTTTTCAGCACAACTGCAGGTACTGAGTTTGTGGGTATTGAAGTGAGCAGGCAGAGGCAGTTGTGATGAATATCATAACATTTTATTATTGATGTATCAATTTGAAACATGATGAGAAATGTGGGTGAGGAAAGTTAAATTAGTGAAAAGCCACTTTTATATTATCTATCTAAGACTGAAATATTTTGTGGGAAGGAGAAAGAGACAATGAAAAAAACTGGCCCAAAATGGCAATGAAAGTGATTAAGGGCTGGGATTTACTTCTAGACAGGACACAATAAAAGAAAAAGGGGAAAAGTAATAGTTCAGGAAGAAAATGAATGAGAAGATACATGGTAGAGGTTTGTGCAAGCTGGTAGTATGACTGATGACTAGGTACACTGTGTGCTCATGTCTGCGCTTTCCAATGTTAAAAGAACATGCTTTAAAACTAAATACAAGTGTTTAAAAATTTATGCTTTTTCTGCATGGTAGATAATGAGCTCATGATGTATAATTAAACTCAAGAGCTTAATATAGCTTTGGGTTTTGGTTTGTTTGTCTATGCTTCTTAAAAGTTTTGTTAACACCAATTTCTACCTTAACATGGTGGGAGGGGTGTGTGTGAGAATTAGAATGGAAATAATAATTATGTCTGATCCATTGCAAAACAAGCTGCTTTTCTGATTGAGTAGGGAATAATGTATAACAGGACTGCAAACTAATGTGCTAAGTTAGAAAGTAGACCAAAAGATATGTTAATCTTTTATTTTACTTATTTTATATTTGGCACCTGTTGTTACCCTTGGTTTTTCCACATTAAGGAACTGAAACTGATGCCATGATGATTTTTGCCTTTTCTTTTAAACCCCTTTATACCTTTTTACAACTTCTGTGTTCTTAGTGCTTTTAGCCTACATTCTTGGACTTGTTTGTTAAGCTAGGAGAATGAACATTTTAGAGGTTTTGTAGTTAGGGAGCAAACTGCCCCAGACCCCAAGGTCCTCTCCAGAACACATTTCGTAAACTAAGATAGAGCCATCCAGGGGAAGGTTCCTTGGGGAGGGGGGCTCCCTCAAGCCTCCCATTGGGGAATTTTTGATAGATATGCTAATTAGTAAGACCTATAATGTTACACCAGATCTTTTGTGAGGTGGGCATTGCGGTGTGCATGGAGGTGCATTTGGCCTGGACATAGTGCGCCTAAGGATCCTTAAAATAAATAGCAAGGTAAAATCCCTTTTTCCCTTCTAACCGTGTTTGACTCTTGGTTTTAAGACCAGGAAAAGGCATCAGAACAAGAAAAAGCTCCCATCAGCTTGGTGTCTGAGAAACACTAAATAGTCAGGAGCTGGCGTATGACCAGGACTCCCATTATTTGTGGGCTAACATCTGTAACCTTTGTTTTAGACTTCTTTTCTGTCTGATGAGTTTTGCAGCCACATTTAGTGGCCTCAGCAACTCATTCTGCTCAGAGACGAGCACTAAGTTCAGCACTGCAACAATCTACACTGCATCATCATATCATCTTGGTTAGAGACCCCTTGCCTATAACACCGAGTGTTTTGTTGTATTTCAAGGGCAGCATACATGCTGGTCAGGGAATTGGGAAAAAAGGTGAGGACTTGGTGAAACTGTGCAATCAGATGGAAAGATATTACGTCTGCCTAGCACCATGGCGTTGAACAAGAGAAACCTTAATGTCAAAATTCTTTCGTATACAGTAGCTACATAGAATCTAAGTGTTTTTCTTAAAATATATGTATGTATGTGTGTGTGTGTGTGTGTATTAATTTGCCACAATGAGAGGCTCAGGGTTCCTATTTTGCCTTCTCTGTTTCCTTGGAACTTGGCAAAGTAACATGAGACTACTCCATTTGGGAGTAGACATCCTGATCTGATGGATGGACAGACAAGCTAATTACTTAAAGCATTTCCTGGGACAAGGCTGCTGATGGCAAGCCAAACTGCCTGTCCAGAACACCAGGTAGGGTATGACCAAGCATCTGTAGCTCATGGCTCACACTCTCTCTGCTAGAGCTGTGTGAATTACTGCTGCAAGAGAGATGGGGCAAGGAAGAACAGGAGGGGCTGCCTTTCCTTCCCACTCTGCTCTACACTGTACTCACTTCTCTAGTAATAACAGGAAAGAGACCCTGTCTCCCATTTCCATCCCTTCCTTTTCTGGGCCACAATAGTCCAGCCTCAATTATAGTTTTGTGCAGAGAAGCCTTGAGCCAGCTTTGTCCTGGAAGATTTATGTTTGTGTTTTTAGACTCCAGATTACCTCTTGATCTTCTGCACTCTTGACCAGAGCTCAATAATTTGGAGCAAGAGAAGGAAGACCTGTGCTGTGCTCTTGAGCAATATCTAAAATCTCATTGTATTGTCAGTAGTGTGTCTTTCTTTGCCAGTCCAAGTTCTTTTCTTATAAAGTAAAGAGACTTCACTGAAAAGGGAAAGTTATTATTCAGTTTATTTAGCTCTTGCTCTTCTGGACAGTAATTTGGTGCCTGGGTGCACGCTAATAAAGTGTTATCGCAGTGCCAGGGAAGAAATAATTTGTTTACTGAAAAGTCCAAGGATCAGCGTTCTAAATATGGAGTAACTCCTCCATGGTACTCCATTGCCACCTTTTCCCATCTTTTCTGTACAACATTGAGATAGTGGGGTTTCTTGGTTTTATTCTTGAGCTGGTCATAGTGATGGAATGTCTTTCGTCATTTCCAAGTCAGGCTGCCCAGGGACTCTTGAACACGTGGATTCAAATCTGGCTTGTTATGGCAAATGCAAATTGGATGTATCAAAATACCAACTGATATTGTTTTTAGTTTTTTACATATCTGCCTCAACAATGTGTGAGGAGGACTTTTCTACTGATATAATTTGAATCTGAAACCGTGCTGTAGTAGAATTTCTCTTCCTTTTCCACATGTAGCTACACTGTACTGATAGGGTGAAGTGATGGAGAATCAGAACTGTTATTTTTAACCAAGAGGTGGACTGGGTTTTTTGTGAGCATGAGCAGGGATCACTCTCACCCTGCTGGTACCTGTACAGATGTTTAGTTCTGTCTTTCATCTTTGCTTACCTCTGTGAACCCTCAAACTTACTGATTTAAACTTTTCTTGAGTTCCAATCTGGCCCTTCAGATTCCCCAGTAATTTACACTTTATCCCTGTGTGTAATTGTAATTTACACTCTTGGTGTAATGTTTGCAGGATTTTTGTGCTGTCATCCAGGAATGTCTTTCTGTTCAAACTGGTACCATGTACATCTCTAGTGAAAATAACAAATGAAGGAACTCTCCCACAGATAGGAATTGTTGTATGGCTGCCTATGCTGTCCTTGTCTTTGAGTGCTACTCAGATGTGTTCTTTCTCTTGAAACACAACCCAGGAAATTGCTCGTTTGTTGCAAAACTGATAATGTTTTCTGTAGTGATAAAGTGATTTAACAGAGGATTTCCTTTTTCCCCCCTGCCACTATGGCTACAGCTACATTTGACTTATAATTTTGGTTCCTAGTAGGATGACACAACACGACCAATTTGCACTTTTATGTCATGCAATGATACGTAAAAACTCTTTTTGGAACAAAAATCTGCTTTCCCAGCAGTCAGTAGGAACCCAGTTCAAAGTTGAATTAGCATTCTCATGTAGAGAGAGCACTTGGTAGCCCAGACAGGATGGAGATTTTAATGGTATATTTAGTGGAAGCCATGAGGGAATGTTTTAGCAGAGATTATCACTAACTAAATTAAAGACTGATAATTTAATTTTGCTTCCAGAGAAAGATGATGAGAGTTGCATCCTTCCTCTCTGGCATTGGTGGGAAAAACACTCATAATACAAATTATATTCTGGCATTGGAGAAGTGTCCCCCACAGTATTCCTTTCATTTTGTTGATTAGAGAGCAGCAATGCATGGAATTGACAGTTCTACCATCAGGGTATGTTCATGACTAAGATACATTAAATAGATCTTCATGTTAACACCTCCTCTTCTGTAATATCACATAAGGAGTTCACAAAATATCTCACATCTCTTAGCTATACACAGAACATCAGAAGGAACCTCCTAACAGTAGGATCAGGATTTTTTTACTGCTGCCAGGTTACAAAAAAGCATTTTAGAAAGCAGCTGTACGTGCAATGCGTGCACGTGTAATGATTTACCATAGATGGCTGTGTGGCATTTATCACCTCCAGTACTAATCAGCCAGAATAGTGAGTGTTGTTATACCCATTTCACAGATAATGAATATACTTCGATATAGCACAGTTCAGCTTTAGAAGTCAGTGGCTGATCAGTCACAGGGCAGGTTTATGGAGAAGCTAGAAGACACGGCCCCCAAAGATAATCCTTCCTTCCAAAATGAGAGCTTTTTAAGTGGCGGTTCTTAACATGTTATTAAGGTATAACCTATTCCAGTCTGTCCAAAAAAAACCCCAAAACCTTGAGCTGACAAATGGCAGGTCACAAATGAAATTAAAAACTCTCTTGTTTTTTCCTTCTTGGAAACAACATAGTATCCTCCTTGACATTGCAATAATGAGCACAATGTAAAGACAGAAACACCAGCCTGTATTTAGAAAGTGAATCACTGCCTGGTTTACTGTAACTTCTGTGGTTTTAGTAAAAAAACCAGGCACCTGAGATGTATGGGTGTGAGAATTTAAGGCGGGGTGGGGGGCTTATTCATTGCTGGGGTTTGTGCCTGTAGAGAAAGGCTGGAGAACCTTAATTGTGAGTGCTGCAAAAAGAGAAGGGAACTTCCATCAGTGTTTTAAAAAGAAACCTTGCAATTAGCTTCATGGCTTCCTATGTACTTGAGTGTTTGAGGGTAGCAAGAGTCTTGAATCTTCCTTGGGAGTTAAATAGCACAAAGAAGACTTTCAAATATGGGTTGTATACAAGATACAGTCACCTACTCATATTCAGCAAGTACATGCCTAAAAAATCCCCGTGGGATGACAGACAGGGCAGTCGTGCCTTCTCCCATGTCCTATGTGACTTCCAGCTCCATATGCCAACCAAGCAAAATCTTGCAGTGCATTCACTGATCTGTAGGCAGTCAAATCACAGTGTGGGTGTCATTGAAGAGCCTGGACAAAAACCCTTGATCAGCTGCACTGTTTGTTCTACAGTAATTGCAGTGTCTGCGTATTTTTTCAGGAGTATACACAAATGAAGCACTACTATAATCCACAGATAACACAGCCATTGTCACAGCATGGACATTTAAGCCCCACAGTTAAAAAACATGCAGTTGTTATTTTAGCCCTTTAAAAACAAAAAAAAGCAACAAAACAACCCACTATCACATTGTTAAATCTGGTTTCCTCAAATTCAAGAATCAAAGCACACAGAACAGAATCAGAAATGCAGAGATATCAATCATGGAAATGTGTGTGACCAAATATAGGATCTGTACTCAACAGCTGCTTTAAAAGGCACATGAAGGGAATGGCACCACTATTGCATGTGTGCCTGGCTGCCCATCAGACATATCTGACAATTACACTCAGTGAAGACACAACACAAAAGAGAACTGGGAGTAAAAGAAGTCATATTGCTGGGGAAGAGGCCAATGAAAGGAAAAGGTTTGCTGTGCTGCCTCCTCCTCTTCCTCCCCAGATCACTAGATAAAGGAGATGGTTTGTAATCATGAGGGATGGACAGTCAGAGGGTTTTGGGGTGGAGTGTTTCTTCTTTTTTTTTTTTTTGGTGATTAAAAGACAGTGAGCGTACAGAAAGTCATGTATTGTCAGTGAGTCAAAGTAGATTACAAAGGACAGAGAACACAAAAGAAAAATGGAGCTAAAAAAGATGTTGGTTGCTATTTTTTTTTCCCTCTAAAAAGCTTAAGAGGGAGAAGAAAAGTTCCTTTATCTAAAAGGAATATAAATGAAGACATTTGCAGTTTCTGGGTTAGCACAAAGGCTGCTCAGCTGATAGTTGTACAGCCTCCCTTGCAGGTGATCAAATTTGGGATTGACATTAAGAATTTTCCTCCCTTGACCTTCCAGGCAGAGGAATTGCAACCTGGAAAGAGGGGTTTTGCACTGTGCAATCCCACACAACTTGTATGGGAATCTCACAGATTTTGAGATGAAGTGTAAGCCTTTTAATGAGATTGTTTGCTTTACCGTTTGAAGACAACCTGTACATAGCTGCTGGACTCATTGTGTTGATTTTAAAAACTGTGTACATGTACAATTATTTGGATTCTTGAGTAACTGCAGCAAAAACAAAGTAGGAAAGAGCTCATAGCCTCATTCCTCTGAACCTCTAGGGTTTTTTATGACTGATTTTGGTCAAATTGGTTGATTGGGATAGCACAGATTGCTCTGCCAACAGCCTCCTCCAAGCATGCAAACCACCTCAGTAATTCTCAGTGGAGCTGTATAGCAGAGGAGAGAGGTGATTTATCCTATACTGAGGATCCTGCACTGCAAGGCAGTTGTGACCTTCTGTTCTGCTATTTCCAGCTTTGGTTGGTCAGCAGATTAAAAGGCTAAATTTGGGCCACGTGAAGGTCAGGAAAACAAGCTACCCTCCTTGAATTTAAACTGAGTGTGAAAATACTAAAATACATAAATACCTAGTGAAATAAAAAGAGTATGTTGTGAGCAGAATAGAGCTCTACTAATATATACACTTCTGGGAAACTTCATTTTTGTAACTATTTTTCCAGTTCTTCAGAGTCTGACATTGTAGCAGTGGTGGAGTGAAATAATTATAACACCTGCTGGGGCTGGAAAGCTAGTTTTAATAGACTATTTCTTTTAGCTTGCTAGGTTTGAGATGGACTACATCTTTCCCCAGATCAGAACGAAACACTAACCTCTGCTTTATGGAGAGGTCTGTGAAAATAAAACAAAATACGAACAATCCCTACCACTTCAGTAAATTCTTATATAAAGCACCAAGTGACCCAAAAAAGTCAGTGAGGAAATTATTTTTTATATTGTCTGCAAAGGCCAAACAGAGTCTAGAGTGTGTGGTTAATACCACCCACTGTGCTGTGCATCAACTGTTTTGTCTTATGATACAGTTTGTCCTCAATATCAGACTTTAGACTTTTTTTACACTTGTTTCTTGCCTGGCTCCTAACTGAAGGGTATCGCTTCATTTAGTATTTGAAAATAGTCTGTTCTAAGTTGCTCGATCTTGTCATCCAGATTCACTGCTAGAAAAGAATATTTTGACAACTCCTGAGTTTTGTTCTACCCCATTAACAGGAAATAAACATTTCAGGCTTTCTTTTGCTGTTTTGGGTACTATATTTCAAAGCTAAATTACTTCAGCATAAATGTTCTTGAGCTAGATTATGTAGGGTATCTCCATTTGCTTGGCTGGTAAGGACTTTTTTCCCCTCCAGATATCAGAGGGTGGCAGAGAGTGTCTTTTGCTTGCTACTGATGCAAACCAGTCAATGAGAGCTACCAGGCAATGGCAAGGAGCACTCCACTAGGTGTACATCCTGAGCACCTGTACCACTGGGCATCTATAAAAAGTAGACATCTCCATCTAAAACTCTTGCTTTGTGGGGTTTGTTTTGGTTGGTTTCTTTTTTTTTTTTTTTTTAATTTGAGGGGGTGTTTGTTTGTTTGGGCTTTTTTCCCCACAAAACAGTCATTTACTACCATTAGAGTTGCTGTCAGTGAAGTTTTTCTAGTCTGCTTTCTGTTCAGGCTTTAGAGTTTTTAGTAGTAGAGGGTTAACACTGCAAGGATAGTTGGGCTTGGTTAGCCAAGCTTTAGTGGCCTCTCACATGGGAACATAAGGAGCAGAAAGTACAAGCAGAGCAATGCTGAATGTTGGTACTGCTAGGAAAACATGTGTTGTGTACATGTGCCTCACAGACTCACACAATGGGAGACACATGGAGTAGATCATCTTGAAGAATCAGAACTTTTGTAGGATAAGTAATTGCTTCATCTTAAGCTGCATCCAGATGCACAGCCCACAGTGCTGGCCCAGAGTTCACTCTTTTACCAGAGCCTGGTGAGAAGAATAAGATCTTTGCAGTACAAATGTTGCCACATTTAGCCACATTTTTCTCACTTGAAGGAAGATTGCTCTAATCTGTTTTGCATGTGACTGCAGCCTGAGATCATTTAGAAACAGAAACTAATGCAGAATGTCACAACTCGGTCTGTCATTCTGCAGTGAGATGGCTTTACACTGGTGCTCGGGTCCTGCTGTCATTCCCAGTAACTATTTTAGTAAAGTTGTTGGTCTTAAATTCCCTGTGCTATGCCGTTGCTATTAGGAGCAGTGGGTGTGGTAGCTCAGAGGTACTGCCCGTGAAAGCGCTGCAGTTCTGGAGTTCAGCCCCTTTCTCTGGGAAAAGGAACGGGAAGAAGCTCCAACACTGTTGTCATAAATGTACTTACTGTACGGTTTATTCCTATTACTTCCTATGAGGCATGGAGTCTTTCTGTTTTGCCCTTAACAGTGTGGTTGTTACCTATATAGTATCAGCAATGACAGGGAAATTGCTTGTTCCTTCTTATTGAGTCATCTTTGCCTTGAATGTGCTCTGTTGCTCTGCCTTAGTATGTGGGAGTTCCAGGATGTGAGCTGCATTTAGCTAGCTCTTTTCCCCAAACTACAAAATCTGGACAACTTTAACATAAACACAGCCTTGTGGTTAAAAAAAAAAAAAAACAAAAATGCAGGTTTTACAAAGAATAAAAATTACATAGCAGTGGGGGAAGGATTATGTACATTGCTCTGAAGCACACTCTAAGAAAGTGTTCATTTTTCTCCTCTTCTGAAATTTGAAGCAAATGGCAGTCTGTCAGGGGACACAGGTGGCAGATGTTGGCTCTGCTCAAAGGTGAAAGAAATCTTTCAATCTAATATGTGGGTATACTGCCTTACAGAGGAAGAATTTATCTTCACAGCACATTGTAAGTAGCACTCAACTGAGATTAGGCAATTTTCTTGAAACCATTATAATGTCTTACAAAAAACCCCAAGTCCCTTGCACTTCTGATGAGTGTAATGAAGTGCCTATCTGTATGACCAACAAAACATGTAAGAAGGAAGCAAAAATTTCTCTCCAGGTTTCTTGGGCACTGCAGACACACAAAGTGGGTCTTCTTTCAAAACTCCATAAGGTTGGCAGGAAATGGGATAAGAGTCAAAAGTACAATTCTGATTAATTCACTACTGACTGTGCAATGGATAGTTTACTCTGACAAATGTATTTGTTTATGAAAACCTGCTGCTTTATTGATATTTCCTTTTCCATAATGGGATCAATGCATCTTGTCCTCATGATGCAGAATTAGGTAATATTTACTTGCCATTCACCTAAAGCAGTGTTTTGACATAAATTACATTTAATGCTAATTGAATTATAAAATTTGAGCTTATTGTATTTGAACATTTGTGATCTGTGCTACATATCCTGTTTATACAGAATTAAGAAGATGTTATTAAATACTTCGTCACCTTGGATGCGCTCATTATCAATTATAGCCTTAATTATTATCTTCTGTCAAGATGGCTTTTATGAATAAGTATAAGGTAGAGTTCAGAGGTTATATTTCTGTGTTGTTTATTTAAACTTGCATATATTCAGTAGTGTTTGGAAAATTGGTGTCTGATTGTGTATTTCTTCCAATACAATTTATTCAAACAGATTAAGGGAAGAAGTCGTGGTTAGCTTAATAATAAAAAGTGGAGGTGTTTTAAAAGTCCTGCAATTGAAAATAAGCAATTTCAAAGTATTTTCTATGAAAATGGTGAATATATATGAGACATCATATGTACAGCTCAAGAGATATTGTCACATTTATGAATCTGAGGAAAAAATAAGGAGTAGATTCAGATCAAAAGGAAGAGGCAGGAGCCCAGGTTTTGACTTCCATATTTTCAACAGATATGCAACTGGCAATGTTTGTGCATGCTGTCTGATCATTTATGCTAGTAAAGAAGAGACTGGCAAGATCAAAAACAGAACCTAAGCTCTGTTAAGACCACATGTCTGAGAGCCAGGCTTCACAGAGGAGTGAAAGATAAGCAGTTTCAACTTTCAGTCTTTATCTGAGGAAACTCCTCAGGAAACTCAGATGATCCTTCAGTCTGCAATTGTCCCTTTTAAAATGAAAATTAAATCCTTACTGAAATTTGACCATAATGAAATTGAGAGATTGCTCCTGTCCACTGCCTTATGCTGGTCTAATCAAAGAAAACAGGGAGATACTTTAATTCATTTTACTGTGAGGCAAAATGTGTTGGTTTGAATATGACCTCATGGCAAGGGCTCAGCAGAGAGAGCGGTGAGCTGCTGCACAGCTAGAAACTGATGCCACTTGTCCATCACATGTCCTTTGCCAGGAGCTGGTGTTCATACCAAGGCACTGTCTCTGTTGTGAGTCAGTGAAGCAACTTCCTTCCCCTGGAAGTATTCATCCCTGTGCAGTGAATTAGGCCCATTTTTTTAATGCCGAGGAAGTGTCTGTAGTTATATATTAAAAAAATCCCCCACTGAAGCAACTGTAAGACATCTTGGTTCACAACTTCTTTTTAGCTGTGGCAAAATGTTAGTTTGGAAACCGTTGCATGGTATTGTCAATCCAGACAATCCATGCGTAGGAAGAGTACTGACATTATTAAATGATTCGCTAAAACTCTTGACATTGTAAGGCAAGACAATACTATTGTTTCAATGTGTGCTTAATGATAATTGAATTATTAATCTTGAACTTACCATACTGAACATTTAATATCATCATGTTTCTCCAGAATTAAAGCAAGTGAAAAAGAGAGAAACTATTAAATGGTTGGTCACTTTCAATAAGTAGTATTATCAATTATGTTCAAAAATTATTATTATCTGTCAAGATCCGTTTTATGATTATGGAACCTTCATGCTGTTAATATGCACCTTAAAATATATGAAAAGTTGCAATGCATGAACAGTAGCTGGTTTTCAATATTTACAATTGAAATATTTCCATAGCTATGTAGTTCATAGGAGTCAGTTAACTGTCAGAAGGAAAGTAGTGTTTTGAAACTAGTAGGCCTCAGAAAGAATCTACAGCTAGCAGGGTTTTTAAATGGCCAGATGGACTCCTCTGGTATGCTCAAATTAAAACATTCAGTTCTTGTGGAGACACGATTTCTTCTTCCGGATTACATTAGCAGGGCCCAACTAATATGGTGATGATCTGTTTAAATGATCGGTTGCAATGCAGCAACCCTGTTATTCCCTAAATTGTTTTTGTTCACTGTAGAACAAATTCTGTAGAATTCAAGTGACCTTGACCATACAAAACCAAAATACTCCTTATCTGGAAAAACACAATGTAAGTACATTAATGAAATGGATGAGTGAACAGGGGTTATACAAAATGACTCTGGTAATTTTGTATCCCCCTAACCTGAACCATATTTTACTTCTATACCAATGTATCCCAATACATTTTTTGAAATAGTATTTGTAAACATTGTCAATGAAAACATAGAAGAAATTTCTCAATTGTAGTTTGACTGCACCCAGTTTAAACGTTCTTTAGCAGCAGCCTGTTAAGCAAGTATATAACCAATTCACATTACTGTTTTCTTCCAGCACTCTTAGAACGAAGACATCTAGAGCAAGTATTTGTGGCCTTCTCTCTAGTCCTATGAATAATTGTTTACTCAATAATTTTTCATCTTTTGAGAAATTTTTCCTTTCTGTGTTCTACCTTCTCCCCCCCAGTGGCACAGGGAAACAGGGAATGGGGGTCATGGTCAGCTCATCCCAGGTTGTTTTTGCTGCTCCTCAGTGGGGAGTCCTTCCCCTGCTCCAGCGTGGGGTCCCTCCCATGGGAGACAGTTCTCCACGAACTTCTCCTGCGTGAGTCCATCCCACAGCATCAGTTCTCCACAAACTGCTGCCACATGGGTCACTCCTCCATGGGGTGCAGTACTTCAGGCACAGCCTACCCTAACGTGAGTCCCCAAGAGGGACACGAATGCTACCAGGAAACCTGCTCCAGTGTGGGGTCCTCTCTCCATGGGTCCTCAGGTCCCTGCCAGGACCCTGCTCCAGCACAGGTTTCCCAGGGGTTCACAGCACTCTCTCAGGCATCCACCCACTCCAGTGTGGGGTCTTCCACAGACTGCAGGGGGATCTCTGCATCCCTGTTGTCCTTCATGGGCTGCAGGGGCACAGCTTCCTCACCATGGGTTGCACCATGGGCTGCTGAGGAATCCCAGCTCCAGTGCCTGGAGAAACTTCTGCCCCTCCTTCTCCACTGACCTTGGTGTCTGCAGAGCTGTTCCTCTCACATAGTCTCACCCCTTTCTTCTCTGGTCACAATTATATCTGCTAAATGGATTTTTTAATATTTCCTTCTCAAATATGTTATCACAGAGGTGTTGCTACCATTTCAGATTGGCTTGGCCTTGGCCTTTCTGGGTCTGTCCTGGAGCTGCCCAGCGTTGGCTCTGCTGGATATCAGGGAAGCTTCTGGCAGCTTCTCACAGAAGCCACCTCTGTAGTCCCCTCTGCTACCAAAATCTGTCCATGCAAACCCAATACATACCTCTGTAACAGGAAGGTATGTAACCTATTTTTTTCTGCATTGCTTATGAATCTGTGAACAACTCTGGTTCTGGTTTTCTTTATTGTCTTTAAGGCAATGGGTTCTTTTACCATATGATTAAATTGTCAGGTATCTCTAGTGTTTCAATAGCTTTCCATTTCTTCATTTATTTTTTGCATTGTTGTTTTCAAATACTGGCTTGCCTTATCATGGCTGTTTCTTGGTTACCAAAGAAATTAAGGAAAAGCACAGCATTCTATTTTCTTCATTTTATCCCACTAGCAACTTCCTTCTGCAATACCCGCCATATACTGAGGGAAAAACAAATCTTATTGAATGTGTACTTTGCAGGCCACCTTTCACTTTATGAACAGATCACCTGCTGGCTTTACAAGAGGAGCTCGTACTTCAGCAGCAACCGTCTCACTGAGAGATGCATTAAGTTCTTACATGCTGCCGTACTCAGGCTAGTCTAGTCTTGGTAACTGCACTTTATGATTACCTCATCTATCTCATGACATTTCATGTCAGATCTGAAAGTACTGTTTCTTGCTCACTGGCATTAACCTCAGAACTGAAGATGACAGGCTGTGTAACCTCTTATGTACTTTGGAGCTCTCACTACACCAGTTTTCTGTCCATGCACAGTAGTAGTTCATTTTCCTCTGTAGCACAAGACACAGATTTAATATTCCTGATTGATTACAGCTAGTGAGATAAGGCACAAAGGACTGTTTTAAAGTGATGTTGTCAAGTGGATTTTAGTACTTTAAAAATATGTTCGCAGAAGGACATGTATATAAAAGAATGAAAAAGACAGAAGCAATCAATTATAAAGGCTATGAAAAATTTCAAGCGTATGCTGTATTTCAAATACAAGTATTTGAGAACTTAATTTACACTCAACAATAATAGACCATGGTGTGTGAATATACAAAAAACTGCATATTATACAGGTAAATCAATGCAGAATTTTGATGGTTATGGTCAAGGAAGATAGTGGTTATATTTATTGTGAAGCTGCCTAAAAGTAGTTCACTTCAGCTGGAAAATGGAAGTATAGTATATTAAAAAGATTATGCCTTTCTATAATCCTATTTAATTATTGCCTGAATAATCTGCTCATTAACATATGTTTTAGCATGAAAAATACTTTGAAATTCATTTAATTCATGATCTATTTTAGTTTGGTGCTCCGAACCCAAAAGCATTTGGATATTATATTTGAGGAATTTTTGCTGCTTGTTAGAAAGAGGGCTGTTTTCTAACTAGAGTTACGACTTTTGTTAGCTATCTGTTATAGTTTTAAAGCAGTTTTGTGAACGTTAAATGTTAGGCAGTGTTTATGAATTGTTTGTGGCCAGTAGGTTCTTGATTATTGTGTGCTCTGATTCTGCTTTTGAAATGTTTGATATGTCAACCAAGAATGCAGGGTGTTGTTTTTCCTCTCTAAGAGTATAGGAAGAAAACCTCAGAAAATTGGTTGGTTATGCTTGCATGCCTGTTTACAAATACTTGTAAAGGTACCGTATGAAGTATAGATATATACTTAGTGTAGATATATAGCTGAATTTATCCAACTACCTGGAAATACTATTTAAAGTGTATAGAAAGTAGCTGAAACATAAAATAATGCTGAGTTTTCAGGCTTATATTTAAATACTTTTATTTCTACTACGTATCTGTTCAGAAACTGCAGGCAGTGAGTAGAAAGACTGCAATGGACAGTTGGATAAGGGCCTACTTGTCCAACTACATTATGTCAACCTTCATGAAAGCTTAATTCAGAGACAGAAATTCAATAGTATTTTAATATCTGTTTAATACTGCTATTGATTTGTATGGTTTGGTTTTTTTCAACACTCATTACTCTCCTTTAACTTAGATAGTGCCAAAGAGGGAATCTAACTATTTTAATCTCCAGTCAGAGCTTTAAAATCTCTGGTGGACTTCTTGATTTACTGTCAGTATGTTTTTCCCCCGGTGGAAAAATCATGTGTTGATGATCTTCTTGCAAATTTCTAAATGGTTTAAACAGACTCAAGTAACAAAATAAAATATATATCTAAATAAAATTTAGTTATAAAATATATATCTAAATGAAAAAAAACCCACAAATAATTACTTGGAGTAGCCCATAAACGTTTGCTCATTAGTCACTTTAGAGGGAGATGATCTCAATTTATTATACTAATCATTGTAATAGTCAGTATGGTTATTTATCTCCTGAAGCTGTGTAAGTGTGAAAAGGGCACCGAATTGCCATTTGGACAGAATTCCCCCATCTAAACTATATGCATCTATCTTGATAGGTTTTTTTCTTTTCCAACTGGCTTTCAAAAGAACTTTCATCAATCTGCACACTCTGAACAGGTTTAATCTAAGGACTGGAGAGTTCTTGACTTAAATAAATAAAAGTTGTTGTCTTTTGAAGTGTGTGTTTCTTGCTTTTCTGTTACACTGCCAGTTACATAGATATTGGATTCGTTTTTTTCTCTTTGGCTGTATGGAAACAAGAATGTGAGAAGGTCACAAGTGATTTTGTTTTTCCCTTTTAAACTTCAGTTATCATTCTTATGTAGTTAATCATCCTTGAGGTCTCTCACAAGCTTTCTGGGATTGTCTGTGAATTGTCAAGGACAACACAGTATACAGGTACAGTATACAGTGTACAGAACGCAGGTAGTTTCTGATGGGTTGGTTCAGTTTAAGGAGCAAGCCTAGAAAGCCCTCAGAATGACAAAAGATAAACAGCTCCATTGTAAAGCAACACAATAATCAAATATTGGCATTTGTGTCTTACATGTAATTAATGGGCCCATAAAATTCCTGCACTGAATATTAAAGGGAAATTTAAAATATTTTAAAGGTGACTATTATAGCATGGCAAAATTATATAAACCTGGCAGCGTCTGTAAAAGACTAGCAGGAGATGTGGGGACTGCTGTACACCAGTAACATTTGGTAATTCTTCTCATGTAATAATAATAGGTCTTGTATCTGTATTTCAGTACAGTAAAACATAAAAGAATTTGCTTCCATAACTGGCTTGCCATTCCAATCAGTCTTGTAATGGACAATATTGCATTCTCATCAGCTGTTCTTCTGGTTGTTGCTCTTACATAGCTCTTAGTTTTGCTGATTTAATGGGAGAGTTTACAACATAAAGATGCAGCATCTCATTCTTGCAATGAGAAAACATTACACCAGACAAGGCAGTGCTGCTCCACAGTGATGTCAAGTGGGCCTTAATCAGTCTCCTCCATGCTATTATAGAGAGGAAAGAAAAGGAGTTTGAGGGTACAATGCTCAGGAGTAACTAATGAACCAGGCAAACATGTTCAAGAGACAGCACACATTTAACATCGCAGTGGTGAAAGTACCCAGATGTGATGGGCTGTCTGACACTGGAATGAAAGTTGGATCTTTGCCTTCAAATGCTTTGGTTTGAACAGGAAGTCACCCATCTTGTGTTATGCCTTTGAAATCTTTTTAATTTGACCCAAGCTCCCTGTAAGCTCTGGTTTGCTGCTTTATTTTGATTTTCTTTTTTTGCCTTTGGGTAATTTCCATTTGGGGCAGCCATATTTGTATTGTCACATAGGGCAGCTAGTGACTATTTCCTAACCTTTATTTTATAAGATGTAGCTGTTAATTTTCCCTTCATTATTTGATACTTTGAATAACTTAAATATTTAAAAAAATAAATACATTATTTATAATGTATTACATTCTGTGATGTTTCAACATTTTCATCCAACAACTTCTCTTACTGCTGAGGCACAATAAGTTTAATTTTAAGGCCAATTCTAGCTGCATGAGATTTGATGAGTGAAGTTATTCTCATGTCTTGTCTCTTCTCTAATGTAATGAAGTTCTAGCCTTATGTTTGCCGTGGTAAGCACTGTATAGGTCTCTCTGTCAATGCAGCCATCAACTGTGCTCTGTAAAGCCCATGGTGATCTTAACATGAAATAGTGTTGCATAAGAACTAGGTACTGCTACTGGATACTGTTTGAAGTCTGTGCTTTTTGTATTGTTTTGTTGAAATATGTTACAGTTGCATATTCTTAAAGCAAAGGAAGAATCTGACCAAAGTATCTTGAGTGAAGTGTTTCTGTAAATTCACTAATAGTTCTTCATGATAGATACTGGCTAAGGAATTTCAGTGTGAAACAAGAAAGTAACAACAATAGGCTTCCAGACTCCATTGTATTTTGCTTATACATTGAAATTCAATTGAAATTTGGTAGTTACAGACTTAAAGAATTTTCATATGGACTTGAAGTAACGAACCATTTTTTTTCTTTGCTTGGTTTCAAACTACTGTCAGTGTATTTACTAGGATGTACAGAGATCACAATTTGTCTGTCTGCTGTGGACAGACTGGAATGTGGGCTTTGCTAATACTGTGTTAAGGGAGGAACCAGCTTAATAGAAAGGGTAGCATAGACAAATGTTTCATGAAAAGAGGTTTGGACCTAAAATCAGTGTTGAAAATAGAAGGAACAAGTGAAATACATGATGTCACAAAGTTATTCTTCTAATGTAACATCTAATGACCCCAAAAGTGATAACACCCTCTTTAAAGTTTCCTGACACCTTTTTCTTCTTAAATAAATAATTAAAAAAAATCCATTTTTCCCCTCCCTCTTTTATTAGGCACCTCATGGCTCATAACAGTCTGGATACAATTTAAATACACTGTGTATGAAAAAATGAAATTGCTGGCCAGCTGAAACCATATAGACTTAATTTCAGCCTCAAGTGACTTTGACAGCTGAGTTATTGCAGAGAGTGCTGTAATAACAACATTATCACCCTGACTGGATACATACATGAACTATTCTTTAAATAGAACTTATTTGCAATTCAGAAAACTCAGCTTGGACTTTAAGCACCAGAGAAATGGATTACAGCTTCCCAGTGATGTGCTGGAGCAGGTTTCAGTGGCTCAGGAAACCTCTTGGTTAGCCTGCTGTAAAATTCAAAGGAGGCTGTTTCTGGAGAGGTCACAACTCCCTTTGATATTATAGAAATCACCTTTGCCTGTGATTGTCTGAAGAGATGTGTTTTGCCTTCAGAATGTAGCTCACTGAACTAAATGGAGCAAATGCACTGATTCGTGTAAGTTCCTGGGATAAAAGCCCAAAATACCTTCTAATTAGTCAGCTTTTACTCGTGCACATATATTTGCACACTGGGCAACACACTTCAAATTCTACACATCTGAAAGAGTAGTTTTTGTAGTAAAAGAGCATGTTTAAAGAACATGGACTGAATTTGGTAGTCATTCTAAAACTGCCTCCTTGTCCCTTCATTTCCCTCCCAACCTCTCTACCACTGGTTGTGAAAGCGTATTTCTGTGTGGCTGAAAAACCCTTATGTTTTTTTAGTCCTTCACCTCATAGAATAAGGAAGTTTAGTACAGGCTATGTGGGTTGTTGAACTGATGCAGGGGGCCCCTTGTAAAATCCTTGATTACAGCTACAGTGAGAGGTTCCTGAAGTAAGATGATGTTAAATTTTTTACATTTTACCTTGTTTAGAGATATAAAGTACCTTTATCATGGTGAAGCATTGCTATCTTTGGGGAAGCTGTGGGTGTAAAAATATGCAGACTGTTCAAAGAGGTTGCATTCTTTCTTATAAAAAAATTCATTATCTTTAAATATGTGAAACTTATGGTAAAACCTTGAATAGTCTCTTGGTATCAAAGTGAATGATATTTTTGGTTTCATAACTTAGAATATTACACTTGGTGCATGGGTTCCATGGGCTATGTAGGTCTTGCAGTGAAGTGAAATACAAGCTGCTTCTCAACAGAGGAAATGTCGCTCCTTCCAGAGAGCTTGGCAGTATTGCAGGTTTGAAAGTGAGAAAAATGTTGGACCTTCATATATATATAT